>QLPA01002015.1:0-16988 GCA_003313945.1 Lactifluus pinguis | reverse complement strand
ACCTTCTTCTCAAGTACTATCCAGATGACCAAAGGGCTGGCAGTCCCTTTGATACTGGGCTCAAGAATGCATTTAGTATGGTCGCCTTGTGAGGTGGTATAAAGCGAAGTTAATCATGATTGTTAGGTGCACAATTCAAACGTACAGCCGCTCTTACGGGTGATTTCATGTTCCACGGCCCACGTCGGTTGTTCTTGAACTATAGGGCGACCAAACAGAACTCATGGGGATTTGGTATGTCTTGAGTGATGTGAGATTGTGCTACCGGTCGCTAATAACGTTTGAAAGTCTATAAGCGTACCAAGGAGATCCCTTTCATCGGAAGTGTAGGTGGAGTTTTTGAACCCTTTGGTGTATGTAAAACGGCTAATGCGCCGCTTCCAGGCCCACGCGACCGACCTCGTTGACTCATTTGGGCCTGGAGAAATGAGGGACTACGTTATCCGTTTCACCAATAACCTCGACCCCAACGGCAAACCTGGCCTCGGGATCCCATGGCCGAAGTGGGACCCTCGGAATCCAAAGGCAGTCATCTTCCAAGACAACACGTTTTTCCCCATGGTCATTGGGGACGACAATTATCGCACAGATCCTTTGAGCTTCGTAGCGAATATGTCGTTGCTGTATCCGATGTAAGGGGTGCGGAATCCCTACCAGTTGTTCGACGGAAGTGAGTCACGGTTATGTCCCGTGGCTTGATGCAGGTCAGTTTATTACGATGTGTATTCGTACTCGTTTAAAAAACGGATTTCTTGAAATTTCGACTCTGGTTTCTGGTTTCCCCCGTTGACCACTTATGTTGTGATTTGTTGTAACACAAAATGGAGGCTAAGGCTAGGGCTACGATAATGGCAGCCCAGATATGCCAGTGCCTCACCATGGGCACCTCACGCGTTGACTACTCCAAGGTCATGTCCAACAACTCCATAAGGCCAAGCCCAACTCTCAGGCCTAGTAACATTTGCGGGCGCATTATAATAGTGTAGAATGTTCAGTAAGGATGAATCCGGCCCAGAATTAGCTCCGGTCATCACTGGCGACTCGGATGCATTATACTATTACTGTGCTGTAGTACTAAGGAGGAACAAGAACACCGTGCAGTGCGAGTGGGGGCATCACCAAGCAGCATGACAAAATGTCATTTTTCTCCCCCTAGAAAAGCTCATTTCATGCCACTAAAACGCTTATATTACCACAAGGCAATATATAGAATTTCATGTTCCAAATTTCATGTGAAGCAGGTGGAAAATGAACAAGATATTTGACATGACCAAAAGGGGTGGGTCTGTCCGAAGTGGGTCTGATACAGTACTGTACCCTCGTGTTCATGTTCGTTCCTTCAAGTTGTGTCAATCTGGGAGCATATATAATCACCTCTCGAGCCTCCCATACGCATTGTCTCGAAGACGGATATCCATTGCCATGCTAGCAAAACGCGCAACATTGGCCCTCTTAGCGGGGCGGGTACTCTCCGCTCTTGCCTCGCCTATGGAGCCATTCATAGTACAGGACTCCACCGCTCATGTGTTCACAGATCTCACGTGCGACGGCGAGTCGGCAGCGCAACGTGAATCGGCCCCCACCCCAAAAGTTCATCTCGACGATGCGAGCTTTTTTGGCATACGAAAGGGAGCGACCGACCACTTCCTAGGAATTCCCTTCGCCAAGCCACCGTGAGTGTTTGCTCACTGTCTTCAACGTAACGTTTGGACAACCCTGTACACAGGGTCGGTAACCTGCGTCTACGGCAGCCTCAGCCGCTTCCACGATATGACGGCGAGCATTATGCTCAGGAATTTGGAAAGTCATGCCCACAACAGCCTATGACCCTTCCGGACGAGCTCGACCCGCGACTGGTCAGAAACGTCGGGAAAGTTGTGAAACGACTGTACGAGGGCATAACGCCGGCACTGGCAGACGAAGACTGTGAGGGATATTGTCACCTCCCTCTGGCCCGAGCTAACCGATTCTATAAGGTTTAACCATAAATGTCGTGAAGCCTTCAAATTTCAATCCCGGCTCCCGGGCCAGGATTCCGGTTGTAGTCGTACGTTCCTTCCGAGTCTTACCCTCAACATGGTGTCATATTCAAGTACATTTTGATTCAAGTGGATTTTTGGGGGTGGGTTTGAAATTGGTGGAACCGCTGCGTATGTCCCCACTCTGTCTCCTGTGATACCGATCAGCCGCTCAACTTGAAGGTTGACCTCCGCAGGTATGATGGCGGGAGCATTGTCTCTCGGTCTCTCGATCTCAAGCAGCCGGTTATCTATGTGAGCATGAACTACCGGTAAGATTCTTTGTTCATGTGTCGGACGCTTCCCTGAAACCTTTGTCAGTCTCTCTGGTACGCTGAGTGACGTCCTCTCGGTGTGCTCGATTCCTGATGTTCTACTCTGGTAGCTTTTGGATTCATGCCCGGAAAAGAAGTCAAAACTGCGGAGGTCGGGAATCTGGGCCTTCAAGATCGTAAGTCGTTCGCACTCTTACCTGGGCTTATTCACTCATATCTCCCAAGAGCGCCTCGCGTTGCATTGGGTGCAAAAGTACATCTCTGAGTTCGGTGGTGACCCCACCAAAGTGACCATGTGAGTCACCCTTATCACGGCCCACAGTCCGCCGCATCAACTTACATGTGAGAAGCTGGGGAGAGGGCGCAGGTGCCATTTCGGTGGCCCTGCACATGCTGACGAACAACGGAGATGAAGAGGGGTTGTTCCGCGGCGCCATCATGCAGTCTGGCGGACCAATCCCTGTGGGCGACATCGAAAACGGTCAACAGTATTATGACATGATGGTTGAAAAGACAGGCTGTTCGAGCTCCAGCGATACTCTCAACTGTCTCCGGGAAGTTCCGTATGATACATTCAAGAAAGCGATGGACGAGTCACCAAACTTCTTTGCGTACCAGGTAAGAGCAATTTTCATACTGTCCTTTAATGATTTGGCGCATTCGCCCCCGCAGGGAGTCGTGCAGGCCTGGTTGCCTCGTGTGGATGGGGTCTTCCTGACGGAGCCTCCTCAACGTTCTGTTGTACGCAGCCACGTATCCAATATTCCCATGATCACAGGTATGTTCAGATGTCACAGTTTAGAACAAAAGTTTATCTGCAATCCAGGGAACTGTGATGATGAGGGCACCCTATTCTCAGTTTCGACCACTAACATCTCGTGAGTGGAATCCCGCGGTTGCTAATCTATAACTTCGGCCTGATGGCTCTCATAGGACCACCGCCAATTTGAAGGAATACCTCAAGCTCTACATGATGCCCAGAGCCAAAGAGGAGGAAATAGACCTTCTCCTCAAGTACTATCCGGATGACCAAAGGGCTGGCAGTCCCTTTGATACTGGGCTTAAGAATGCACTTAGTACGGTCGCCTTGTGAGGTGGTATAAACCGAAGCTAATCACGATTGCTAGGTGCACAATTCAAACGTACTGCCGCTGTTCACGGTGACTTCATGTTCCACGGCCCACGTCGGTTGTTCTTGAAATATAGGGCCACGAAACAGAACTCATGGGGATTTGGTATGTCTTGAGTGATGTCAGATTGTGCTACCAGCCGCTAATAACCTCTCAAAGTTTATCACCGTTACAAGGAGACCGCTTTCATCGGAAGTGTGGGTGGAGTTTTGAAACCCTTCGGTGTACCGAAAACGGCTAATGACTCGCTTCCAGGCCCACGCGACCGACATCGTTGACTCATTCGGGCCTGGAGAAATGAGGGACTACGTTATCCGTTTCATCAGGAACCTCGACCCCAACGGCGACCTTGGCCTCGGGATCTCATGGCCGAAGTGGGACCCTCTGAACCGCACGACAGTCATCTTCCAAGACTTCACGGCTTTCCCCGTGGTCTATGGTCACGATAATTATCGCACATATCCTTTGGACTTCATGGTGAATATGTCGTTGCTGTATCCGATCTAAGGGGTGCGGAATTCCTACCGGTTGTTCGACGGAAGTAAGTGTCACGGTTATGTCCCGCGGCTTGATGCAGGTCAGTTTATTATGATGCGTATTTGTACTCGTATAAAAACTGGATTTCAACTCTGTTTTTTTGTTTTTCCCAATGGCTTATGTTGTGATTTGGTGTAACACGAAATGGAGGCCACAAGGGAGGCTAAGGCTAGGGCTACGATTATGGTATGCCCAGATCGGATGTGCCTCGCCAGGGGCACCTCACACGTTGACTGCTCCAACGTCACGTCCAACTTGAACCAAGCACAACTCTCAGGCGTAATATTTTTGGGCGCGTTACAATAGTGTAGAGTGTTCAGTACGAATTAACCTAGGCTAGCACCGGCCGTCACAGGCCCGGGTGACTCAGGTGCATTATACTACTACTGTAGTACTCTCCGTACTATTGACATACTAGTAGGCAACCGTTCAATGGACAACGTTGGGCCAATGAACTTGTGACAGCGACCCTGAAAGGTAACTAAGGATGGGCGCCCTAGACCGGGTGACCTCCGGGCCGTAGCCTGAGCGACTGATACCGAATTTCTCACTCCGTTGCAAAGAATGACATTTTTTGCTGTGCTACTGTACCCAAATAGTTTTTGATTGTATGTTGTCGGCTGAGCCCGTTATCGTCTTTCCTGTGTTTCCATATCCATCTTTGTTATGATTAAGGCGACAATTCAGTTTGGCCGGGCCCACCACCTCCGAGTCGGACACGTCACTGAGCCTGGAACTAGCCTGACTCTCCCCCACAAATACACATGGGTCATACCACTACTTCTACCTCTGCTCGGCTGCGTACTGAGACAAAACTCGTACAATCTCTTCCCGCCCCTCAGCTGAAGCTAGTTGACATGGGGTGTCGCCTGAATCGTCGCACGCGTGCAGATCCGCGCCATACTCCAATAATAATCGCACGACTTCAAGCTGGCCTGCGCTGGATGCATAATGCAACGGGACCAGCCCGTTGTTATCCGGAGCGTTTACTTCTGCATGGTGCTCGAATAGCAATCGAGCCATGTCGGTGTGTCCTCCGTATGCCGCCACGTGCAGCGGAGTACAACCATGAACGGATCGGGCATCGATCTCGGCATTGTGCTCGAGTAGCATTTGAGCCAATTCAACTTGTCCCTTGGACGCCATCCTGTGCAGCAGGGTCAAACCCTCCTTTTCTTCACGAGCATCGACTTCAGCATTGTGTTCAAGTAGAATTCGAGCTGATTTGATGTGTCCACTGGTCACCGCAATATGCAGCGGAGTGAAATTATACCTATTCTCTCGGGCGTGGACGTCGGCGTTGTGTTCGACTAGCATTCGAACCAACTCGGAGTTCTCCCGCAGCGCCATTGTCGCCTGGTGCAGTGGGGTCGAACAATCATGATTTTGGGCATTGACTTGGGCATTATTCTCAAGTAGTATTCGAGATAACTCGAGGTTTCCCTGATAGGCTGCCAGGTGTAGCGGAGTCGTACCGCGATCGCGCGGGACATTGGTATCGGCATTGTGCTCAAGCAGTATTCGAGCCAGCTCGAGATTTCCTCTACACACTGTATGGTACAGCGGAGTGGAACCATCGTCGGCTCGGGCATTGACTTCGGCATTGCGCTCGAGTAGCATTCGAGCAAACTCGATGTTTCCAAGAGTGGCCGATATGTGCAATGGAGTGAGGCCGAGGTTGTTTCTGGCGTTCACCTCGGTGACATGTGAAAGGAGAAAGATTGAAACTTCGTCGTGTTTTCCCCACAATGCGGCATGTAGCGGGGTCCCATGGGAACCACCCTTGTCGTTCAAGTCCTCTGGATATTTTGTAATCAAATGTTTTACCAAGTCTAGAAAGCCGAGTCGTGCAGCGTAGTATAGAGGTGGTACTTGGGGTTTCTCTGGGCAGAACGGAATCATGGACCCCCAAATCCCAAGCCATTGATCTGGATCATGTATCCATAGCCAAGCTGCAAAGTGTGGCTTGTCCACGTCAAATAGACGTTCCATCGCATTCTTAATCCCTGGCGAAACATTCTCGAACTGGGCATGCTTGACCCAGTAATCGGCGGCATATCTAGCCAGTGGGAAGCTTTTGATGCTGTCTCTGTCAACACGTTCGTCCAATCGGAGCAAGACCGCCAAGCAAGCCTGCGCAAGAGTCGTTTGTGCAGAAACAAGTGGAATATGATAGCATGAGACGTCCGCACTTGATGCGGCAAGCCGATCCGACGTGAGGAACTCCTTTACGGAGAAGTGTGAAAACTGGACCACCCTGGCGTCACCCGGGCCTTCATCCGCAACAGTGACCAACGTAGAACATGCCGCAAAGACGGCATCTTCCTGGCCTTCCCAGCGCAGATCTGGGTTCAGAATAGGCATCCCTTCTGCTTTAAAGTCAACCGCAAGCACTTCCGCCAGTTCCTCGACACGCAGTGGGCGGGCAGCAACCGTAAGGCATTGTAACAATCGATGAGCCAACTCTTGGTTCGCTTCATTAATCCCCTTTAATATGCGGAGGTATGTCCCATCTAGACTTTTGGGCAATTGATCGAGGATGCACCGCACACTTGGTGGGAGACATTGACGAAGGATTTCCAATTGACAAAACACCCAGCGGAACCTAAGTCATGATGGCGACGTCAGAACGTCATTACGAATGAGAAAGAATAGCCTTACATTC
Organism: Lactifluus pinguis; assembly: GCA_003313945.1. Lineage (NCBI taxonomy): Eukaryota > Fungi > Basidiomycota > Agaricomycetes > Russulales > Russulaceae > Lactifluus > Lactifluus pinguis. The sequence goes on along the minus strand of QLPA01002015.1, from coordinate 10,363 downwards.
CATCCGCTTTCTCTGATAGCGTCTGAATAACCAGATTCTTGTCCTCCTCTTTCCATCTCCGCATCGCTCTGTCCGAATAAACCACAGAGTGAACATACTTGGCAATGTCCTCCTTTTGTCCGCTTTCGTTGTGAAGGCACACACGATTTTGTGTCAAGGGTTCAAGGGTAGACCGGATGTCAATTTCTGGGCGACTAGTAGCGCAGATGTGTAGGTTTCGGAGGCCAAGTTCAACAAGTTCTCTCACAAGGTTGAGGACGTGTTCTCGGGGAGACGTGATCCCAGAAGTGTGTGGACATTCATCGAGGGCGTCGATGATAATGTAAGTCGGGTCCTGGGACGCAGTCGAAAGGTTTTCTTTCAGGCATTCAACCATTGCGCCATCACTAGGCCTCCTTGATCCACGATCGTGTTTCAAATAAAGGTCGGAAAGAAGATCACAGCAGCGATCTGAATGTGCAGAAAGTTGAGTAAGGAGGGAATGGAGCAGATCTTGACGGCTTTGCTTGTCCGTATGCCGAAAATCAAAATAGAAATACGCTACGGAGGCCCTTTCAGTGTCGCGCAGGGCCATGATATCTTCTATGATCGCGGAGCTACACAACTGCGTGAGTTTGACTATAAGAAAAGTCCCAGTAACGACAAACCAGATAACACTCTTCCCTGAGCCCGCTATTGAATCGAAAGATTATTAAGGAGATTCGTGTGGTGGTATCAAGGGGGACATACGTTTACCATGAATCCATAAGAGGGAACCAGTTGACTTCCATGCTTTGAAAATTCTACCTTGAAAGAACCATTCTGCTGTTCCCTTGTGGTGAGCATCACATGCGGTGTTATGATTTGTAGATGGGTCTGATGGAGAAAGCCATGTTCGAAGACTCTCGCGGAGCTGGTTGCCTATGAGGGTGGGTACGTAAGCGTCGCAAGGAACGGGGGAATAGTATATCACAAACGCTCGATGTTGTGGGTGATCCTTCTGAGCTCCGCTTGCGCCATCCGGGCCTCCTCCTGCGTCAGTGTATCTAGCTTCAGTAGTGCATCTTCGACGTCTCTGTTCCCAGTCAACCTCTTCAAATATCTCACTGAAAGGATGTGAGTCAAGGTGATGTATATTCCAACTAAAAACTCACTCGCTGCTGGTCGTTTGATCTCCTTTGTTGCGATTGCCAGGACAGTGAGTACTTCTGCCATGATCTCTACGATTACTCGTTTCATAGCCGTGGTTGGCGGGACTTCGATGTAAGTCTCAAGACGTAAGAAAAAGCTTTTGATACGATCGAAGAGACTGGCGAGTATTTCTTGGCTGGTTTTGACATCGTTGGCCGCCTAAAAGGCTTAGGTGTCACAATAGCATTCAAAGGGAAAAAGTCATGTACTGACCGAGAGGAGGACTCCAATTCCAGCGGAGATCACGTTTGCTGGCGGGAATACCTGAGAACATATGTGAGACCATTGATTCCGAATAAGTAAACAAGCTGACACTCACGAGGCCAACGCCTTGGGCTATGGCGGCAGAAAATGCGCAGAGAACATGTATCGTCGGTGTAAGCCACTTTGTGATACTCACGGTGCCATTACTAGATGTACTGAAGGTATTTCCTTTCTGGTGAAGGACAGCGAGCACGTCATTCGCGGACTTGCAAGGCGCAAGCGTTGCAAGTAAATGATTCTCTGTAATATTTCCCTTGGTTTTCTCATCGTACGCTTTCACGGCATCATCGAAGATGGATTGAAAGTTAGGATTGTCTGCATTCGCGGAAGAGGTTTGAGACATAGGGCCTGAGTGGGAGGAGCTAATTTGTGATGAGGACCACTAGTGCTGTATCATGATAAGAGGATGGCTGACCACAATAGGCAGAGCCTAGAAAGGCCCGGCCCGGGATCGACGGGGTTAGGTCTGCCAGTGTATTACTCTCTCACCGACGAAAATATGGTATAGCCGAGCCAGATGTTGGGTAAGACGAGAAAAACTTGCTCTGTCCTAACGAAATTACTGTATCCACAGTAACCCGGAAGTGTAGATGCTGCGGGTCCGACTTGCGGAACCAGATAGCGCTGACTCATCACTACCAACTGATCACCTGATCAAAGTGCACGTAATCCAATTGAATCATTGGTAGACCCTGAAACAGGGGCAGGTTTCAAGATTGCTCGTCGTAATATGCCAACCATGTGTATTGCTCTGGAAGCCTCGGCCGAATCCACTGACCCTCTTGATTTATTGGTCAACACGATGCCAAACTGAAGGACTTCAAGTTCGCTACTAGTATGCCATACACGACTGACTTTAGTTTATTAACATTTTGCCTTACGCGGACTATTTCAAGGAAACAAGAAGAAGGAACGACGCTTCGTAAAAAGGGACCAAAGAAGGCCAGAAGCCACTCATTTTCCCACTCCAAGTCCCGCGGCGTCATAATTCGGATGATTGACTTGTGGAAATCTTGACTATTTAAGGCCCCCGGTCTGAACACTTTTTCGCCCTTAGCTCTCGAAAATGGGCTTCCTCCAGGCATCTCTGGTCGCTCTCTGCGCTGTAATCTTCGTCTCAGCCGTTTCTGTAAATGTCGCTACCACCGTTAAACTTGACGACGGGACATTTATAGGTACGACATCCAACGGCATAAGCAAGTTCCTTGGCATACCATTTGCTCAACCACCGTCCGTAACGTCGCTTTGGTCTATCCCTCTTGTTTGCCTTGACTGACCTACTGCGCGTATCACATCCCCGGCGAACAGTATTGGTGACCTGCGTTTCCGTCTTCCCCAAGAACACAGCCCCTACAGGGGCACATATAATGCATCCGTATTCGGCCGTCGTTGTCCTCAACAGACTAGTTCATCGGCCCTTCCAAGCGGGTTACCCACGGAGACGCTAAAGTATCTTCCGGGCACGAATCTCACAGACACAGCACCGCAAAGTGAAGACTGTGCGTAGACCGTTCAATTCTTTCTCAAAAGGAGCGTTCCTCATCCCACTTTTCAGGCTTAACGATTAATGTCGTTGCACCTCCCGATGCTAGACCCGATGCGAAACTTCCCGTGGTAGCAGTATGTACTCAGCCATCGGCTTTCTATCGCTGACGCTAACCGCCACAATTTACTTATTAACAAAAGTGGATACACGGAGGTGGCTTTGAGATAGGTTCAGCGGATATGTTTGTTCCTCTTCTTTATTAAGCTTTCATCTGATTAATAAATATTTATAGGTACGATGGAAGCGCCATAGTTTCACGCTCGAGTGAGCTGAGGGAGCCTGTCGTTTATGTGAGCATGAATTATCGGTATGTATAACTTGTTCCAGTTCTCTGTTTCATCTAATTATTTTTCAGGATCTCAGGTATGTTCCACCCGAATACCCGTGTATTTCCCTAAGAGACCCATCTTGCATCATAGCATTTGGTTTTCTGGCGGGTAAAGAAGTCAAAGATGCTGGCGTAGGCAACCTCGGATTGCATGATCGTGCGTACTTCTACCGTAAAGCAGAGCACGAGATCTCAATCCACCGTTTTTCAGAGCGCCTGGCGCTCAAGTGGATACAAAAGTATATTTGCATGTTTGGCGGCGATCCCACAAAAGTGACGATGTACGCCCCTGGGTCCGTCGGGCTTCTCATTTATTTCGCTGACATCCTGTTTGGTTTTCGTTAGCTGGGGTGAAAGTGCTGGGGCAGTTTCGGTGTCACTTCAGATGCTAGCAAATAATGGGAACCCCCACGGCCTATTCCGTGCGGGTTTCATGCAATCTGGGTCTCCTGTCGAAACTGGTGACATCACTAAAGTACGAGAACAACCGGTCACCTTTACAGAGCCTCTGAGGAGCCTTTCCTTTAGGGCCAACCATATTACGACGACCTCGTCAGTCGCACTGGATGCTCTGGCTCCTCTGATACCCTTTCTTGTTTGCGCACGGTACCCTATGCAACATTGAAAACTGCAATGGATAGATCCCCGGCACTCCTCGGGTATCATGTATGTCACGGAGTTATAGTGTGGGGATGATCCGAAGCTCGCAGTCGCTGATTTTGTTCGAACAGTCACTTGATCTTGCCTGGCAACCTCTGGTGGATGGCCATTTTTTGGCTGAAGAACCTCAAAAGCTTGTACTACGAGGCAAAATCGCAAACATCCCATTCATCACAAGCGATTGCGATGATGAAGGAACCCTATTTGCCCTCTACTCTGTCAATATCACGTAAGTATCTGAGTAAGACCGCGTGTGATTCGTTGTTCTGACCGTCTGCTTTCAGGACCACTGATGAACTTCACGAATACCTTGCCAAATATTATCTTCCGAACGCAACCAGTGCCGAAATAAATAAGCTACTTAAGCTGTACCCCCAGGACATCGCTCTGGGTTCGCCGTTCGACACTGGTGATCAGAATGCGTTGACACCACAATTTAAGCGCATCTCTGCAATTCTCGGGGACTTGGCATTCCAAGCCCCACGGCGTTTCCTCCTTCGGCATCGCTCGGGTAAACAGAAGACATGGTCCTACCGTGCGTCGCACTTATATATCGTAATTCTGTCGCCCCTTGTCCTAACACCTCGTTTATCCGGTACAGTTAGTAAGCGCCTGAAGAATCTGCCGATTATTGGTTCCTTGCATGGCTCGGATTTGGGGTTCACGTACGGTCCGGGAGAGATAATGGACTACTTGATCCACTTTGCAACAAATATGGACCCGAATGGCGGGTCGAGTCCACAATGGCCGCGATATACCCCCTCGTCACCGCAGCTAATGACCTTCCTTCCCACACCGGGCACCACGAATATCACACAAGACACGTTCCGCGTTCATGCGATTGACTACGTTACGAAACTCTCCCTTTCCCAATACTAGTAGCATGGATAAGCTGTGGGGAAGTAACTAATGCTGAAACAGAGAGAGTTATTGAAAACGGTGACAAACGCCGGCACTGGGACTGGCCGGCAGTGAGCTAGTGACCGACCGACCAACCGACCTCAATTGAGGTGGGTACAGTATTTGTGCCATTTCATCGCCGGGTTCGCGTGGGAGTTCGCGGGGAATCGCGGCTCTCTCCGGACTGCCGGGTGCGTGCACTGTTTAGCCATGGCTCGGGAGCAGTGCGGCCGAGTTCGCGTTCTTTTATTTTTCTGTCATTACTATCACGGACCTAGAGATGCAAAATTTTCAGGGCCCCGTGAGTAAAAAACAAATAACAAGGGATCAGCTTCAAATCAGGCCAAAAAAAGTACTGGAGGTGATAGACAGGCATCTATTCTAGTAGTCTACATACTTTTTACGAGCAAAAACGAGGGAATGCTCTTGCCAGAGGTCTGCCGGTGTGAAAGTGAAAACTCACCCAGTGCTGCAAATCCGGGAAGCGGTCCGGTCACACTTTTCAATTGGTTTGTCACACCTCCAATTGGTTTGTCATTACGAGAGCAATCAAGTTTTCAATCTCCGAACCGTGTGCACGCGCGTTCGAAACCGACGGAAGCGCCTGACAAGCGGAGTTTGAATTGCCGAAAATCACCTATTGTCACGCTTTGCTCAATCTCATTGTGCTACCCTCATACAGGGTAAAATACCTGCCGGAATTTTGTCCAAAGAGATATGTGCATCTAGTTTTAGTTGTAGGAACAAAAAACTTTGCCATTTTGTGTCAGGTTTTCGAGTTTTTACACAATTACCAGATTTTACCTGTATATTTCGAAGATCATCACCCACTGAGACCATAAAGTTGCAGAAACACTCTGGGGGTATGTTATTAAAGTAATTTGAAGTTCAGATCATACAAAGATCAGTGTTATCGGAGGGTGGAAAGAGGTAAAAAATCGCAATTTGCATCACCCAGGGATTTTGCAACTCTACGTAAGCGATAGTATTGGTTTGTCAGGAATACGTCTTCCTCCCGATCCAGTGGCATTCATCGGCATCTTCGACCTGCATTCAGTTCTGCTTGTGGCAACGTGTGTACTATAAAGTCCAGCAACTACGTGAGGTTCAACAGGGCGGTGGATTCTTGGACTTCGGCCATCTCTGAAACTGTACATCTCAACGGATTTGTAGCCATGCCTTTACTTGGATGGGAGTAACCAGAAAATACGATTTACCTGGGTCCTGGGCTCCTCACACTGGCACTACACCGTGCCAAGCATCGTGTCACTTGGTATCGTTCTCTGGAGTCTGCAGTGACTAATATTATCAACGTCACCCGGGATGTGGTCAGCAATATCGGTAGACGACGAACGGCAACTTGCTGGCAATGTGCGCCGACGCCAACCACGTCGTTGGAAAGAAGGCAGGATTGGTAAGTGGGAGTGCTGCGAGAGGCAGTATCACAGACATGTCACGCTCGATTCTGATTCATCCCGGGGGTCATGCGGACAAGCCTTAAATGCTTAAAATGCTTGCCCTCTTTCGGGACTTTTTCTTCTGAGACAGTTCTCGTCCGTAAGAATGGGCTCCCTCAAGTCATCCTTTTTAACTCTCTGTGCTGTGTTGCCCATGGTATTAGCCAAACTGGATATCGCCTCACCAACTGTCACACTGGACAATGCAGCATTTATAGGCACAACATCTGACGGCATAAACAAGTTTCTTGGCATACCATTTGCGCAACCGCCGTACGTAAGGTTACCTTGAGCCGCCTTATTTTTTTTTTTTTTTGAATTGATGGACTTTATTAATGTCCTCGTGCATAAATGTGACCGGACGGCACAGGTCAGGACTACAGCAGTAACCACTACTACAGGGGTGTAACTCTGTGTGTAATGGGTAAAGAACAAAGACACATGGGCTAGAATCTGTACAAGCGCCTAACCACAGAAAACAAAACATCCACGCCAGGGCCCACAAGGGGACACCTGACTAGCAACTGCACGCTATGCGGCCCGGTATCGACCCGGATACAGCAAACTTCCCGAGGTAAAGACTCCGCCCAAAACCCACAATAATGAGAAAGCACCCAACAGCGCAGCGACACAGGCAAGAATGGGAGGGGGTGCCAGGTAGAAGCCATTGAGCGGCAAATAAAATAGGAGGAGGGGAAGGGAAAGAACCCTAAGAAGGAATGGAGGGGGTGGCAGAATGTTGTTGGTTGTGTGGTTGTGTAGATGGACCGGGAGGAAATGACAGCGACCTTTATGGATAATGATGGCAATATAAGCAGAATTGAAAGTAGCCATGAGACCGAAGGGCATCCATCGGACTGGTTGTGAGGCAGCGAACCGGAGCGTGTGAACAACATACTCATTATGAGTAACATAATGTGGGATGACAAGGACGCGGGAACGAGGCTGGCAGCTGAGAACGGCGCCCAGCATTAGGGACGCCAAGGACGGGCAGCCAGCGTCAAAGGCTCCCTGAGGCCCCACCGGTTTGGATAACGATCACTCCCCGTTGGGGGCAATCGCCCACAGCCGATACAATACTATACCACTTCACCTTCTCCTCGACCACCCTTTATTTAGTTAGAACAACCGTCCCGTGCAGAGGATTTAGTCCCGCGCCCAATGCTTACATCGAGCAGCCGACCTCGAGGCCAAACTTGACATTCATTCCCTATTCAATAAACCTTCACACTAAATTAGTACAGTAGACTAGTACATTCGACATATAACTAAAGGCGAGACGAGACTCGACAGTCTCATCTTGATCACCTGCGTTTTTGACTCCCCACTAGTCCATGTGCGCGTGTACACTTCCTCCCGCTCATTTTATTCACTGCGTTTGTTCTCTCCACTGTTTTTCCCCTTTTATCTTGCACACAAGGTTATGGGCCCTGCTGTTGCACTCTAAAGCCAGTACAAGAACACACACAGAACATTTTTACACTCACACTCTCTCAAACTTCCACCTCACAAAATGGTTGAAGGGCAGAGCTCCAGAATAGTCCCACTAGCAGCAGATGGCTCAAATTGGGTAAACTATCGAGACAGGATGACTCTTGTGATTAGATCCCACAAATGGAAAGACCACCTGACCAGCACGACACCAACGCCACGCTACGTCAATGGCGGCACCATAAACGGCACAGCGCCCGACGAGCGATGGGAGGATGACGAGGCAGCCTGAGCAGTGATCAACCTGATTGTATCGTCAATCCCCGATTTCGCATTCAACTGGATCAAAGACAAGACGAACGCGAAGGAAATGTGGGAGGCCCTGAAGGCGCTCCACGAAACGTGATCGCCGCTGGTCGCGATCGAACTGCGATGGCGCATCAGCACCATCAGGTGCGGGGACAACGAAAACCTTCGGACACACCTTGAAACCCTGCAAGACATGAAGGAAAAATTAGCATCCCTGGGAAGTGTTATCTCAGACCTGGAATTTGCTTACATCTTGCTCCGGTCACTTCCCCCTTCATATCAGGGAATAGTCAGCGCTATAAACGCTTCAGCTGACTTCGCAAAGGTGACTATTGCGCCCACGAATGTGATCTGACTCGCGATGGACAAGTACGAGTGTCTCCAAGGAGACAAGGCGAAGCAGGACGCGGACGAAGTGTTCGCCGCATCCTCGCAGGGCCAATGCGGAAACGGAAGAGGCAAGCGACGTGACATCGAGTGTTACAACTGCAAAAAACGAGGCCACACGAAAGCCGAATGCTGGGCAAAAGGTGGTGGCCAAGAAGGCCAAGGGCTGAGGCGCGGAGGTGGAAACGCAAACGCAAACACCAACAGCGCGACCATGGCAACCGAGACGACTGATATCGAGGCATGGGCAGCTATAGAGGAGGTCAACGACCACTCAGCCGCCACAGCGAACACGCCACGCACTGTCAGAGTCGACGCCGAGCTCTACGACTCCGGAGCGTCCACTCTAGTGTTGCGGGGCTCGACGAGCCGGAGCTAGCCGAAGCCGAGCCACCCTTAGCCATGGCATCGGCTTGCCAGATTTAGCCGAGCCACCTTAGCCGGAACATTTAGCCAAGGCTAAGCCACAGCTTAGAGCATAAGGCGTGTTGGCTTAGCTGGCTTAGTCTCATACTCAGACTCATTATGTAATATCACAGCACTCCTCACCGCTGCCTCAATCTCACTGAATCTAGGCAAGGACACTCTTCCACCCACTCTGGGTGATTTACTGCTACCTCCCTCATCTGCAAGCACAAGACATGGCACTCTAAAAGCACCTCAAGGCATTCCTCAAAGTGCTGATGCACTGACACAACCGAAAGCGAGGAGCGGGAACTGCCCATCATGGGAAGCGAGGCACGTGGACACAAGGCGACAACGGAGGGGCTCCTGCGGTGGCGAGAGATCACACACTTCCTAAAACAGTTTTTAGATATAAAAAAAAAACGTAGTGCTTCCGGTCGCAATGCACTTACCAAGGCTGGAGCACCAGCCCCTCCGTCAGATCCATCGGGTCTACCCGCTGCGTAGTAACGCGCTGCAAGCGCTACCGGCTTGCCAAGGTTGCGTGTCGTGTCGCGCCGGCAACCGAGACGGTCAGCAGGGAAGAAGTACCATTCTTGCATTATTTAACAGCAGCGGAGGAGATGGAAATGGCCCAGGGGGTGGCAGTGCAAGCGGCGGCACAGGAGGAGGCAGCGGAGGCAGAGGCAAAAAAAAGTCAGGGAACGCGTTTGGGTAGGGCATGCAGCATGACAGCATACCGGGAGGGAGGTGAAAAAGGTGTCGGTGCAGGCAGCATGACATCTGGGCCAAACGATGCAACCCCTATACCGGAGGCCGGGCAGTGGTGGCCGCGAGAGGGAGGCACTGGTGGCGGCGACGGGCGAGGGCAAGGGCGAGGGCGAGAGAAGGAAGGCGATGCCAAAGGGCAGGCAATGGTGGAGACAGAGGCGGGTAGAGCAAAACGGGGCAAGGACACAGCGACAGAGAGGAGAGAGAAGTGGGTGACGTGGCGACAAGCGAGCGAAAGTGTCCTACGTCTCCCCCCGTCTCACACACGTGATCTCAGGGTTTTCGGGCCGGTATTACTAATCCTCCCCGGAACGGCTCAACTTAGCCACACAAATTAAATTAAAAATAGTTTCTTTTTCTTGAACTTATGAACTCTTGGTACACAAATAAAAGCAACAAATTTATGTATTTGAGCTGAGAAACTACAACATGATATCTAAGACTATGTACAGGTGGATGAACCAATGGTTCCACAGGCTTTAGTGGAACAGCCCTGGCAGGGGAAGAGGTGGTGGTGGTGGAGGCGCGGGAGGCGCGGGAGGCTCGAGACAAGGAGCGGGGCGAGGCAGGAGGCGAGGGGCGCGGGAGGAGGCGCGGGAGGTGCAAGCGGGGAGGCCCGGAGGCAGTGGCGCAGGAGGCGCAGGAGGTGGTGGTCCAGATGGCGGAGGCGGCGGAGGAGGCGGCGAAAAAAAGTCAGGACGTGTTGGGGCGGGGCAGACAGCGTGACAACGTACC
>QLPA01002013.1:0-13497 GCA_003313945.1 Lactifluus pinguis | reverse complement strand
TGCTAGGCTGAATTCAAAGTACTTTTGTACTTTTGCTATAGTGCAGTATACTAATTTAGCCAGGACTATTGGCACACGCACAGGCTTTGCAGTGTTGTGTGAAGAAGGTAAAGCTATAGGCTGGAACACCCATGGCATTAGATGGGTTGCAATGTTGTTCACATGCTCTGGTTCGTTGTCACACATTCTGCTCCGGAGAGTCCCTTTGAAGGCTCTCAATCTTTACTCCAGCTTCCACTTCTATATGTGTTTTGTCTGCCCACTACCCTTCAATCAATTGCCAGGCATGGTCATGTCTGTTACCTCAGTCTCCATCTCTGGCATCAGAATTGTGTTGACATCACAGTTGCATTTGTCGGTGCGTCTGATTCCTGCATCCCATAACAAGTATGTTGTTTGCACAGTACCATGACTCCTTCATTATATCACATTGTGCAGTGCTCTTCCTCTTCTTCCTTTTGGTGTGTGTTCTACTTTCCTCTGCACTGGGCCTGGATACAAACAAGACAGAAACTTGATTGTGTTAGGGTCAAGGTTAGGGGGCTGTGGGTGATCAGCAAGACCCCATTTGTGTTTGTTTTGAAGCTTTTTCTAACATGCCCCTCGGTGGTGCTACTTCCCATGAATGAATAGGTCTGGGACAACCTGTGCTTTGGCACAACTGGACATGAATATGCCTCATGGACATGCAACTCATGATTGCTGCTGAGAAATGACTCCAGTATCTTCTGAACATCGTGCCGCACTCAGCCTCGGTGACTGGTTGCTCCTGCTCTTACCGTCATCCCTCGTTGTTGACTTCGTCCCCTCATACACCAACCAAGTTCGACTCGATGTTTGTCAACACCTTGCGCACAATGCTCACAACACACGATCCATGGTGTGCTACTCAGGGTCCTGTTTGGGGGCTCTGCACTGTTGTCACGCTCATCGTGCTGCTCGGTTCAATGCTCGTGATGAATGCAAAGCTCACAAAAACACTCAAGGGACTTCTAGCCCTCTCGGGACCTACCACAATTCTGCCACAGCCACTTCCTACGACTCCCATATGCCCATGTGCTGGTGTTTCTCGCCCATCACACCCACGTCCTCATCTGTGCCACTCACCCCCTCTGCCTTGACTTGTCCACATCCACATCCACATCCTGGCCCATGTGGCCATGCCTGTCTGCGCTCGACTCGCCCCCTGTCACTTGATCTAGCACTGGTCAGTCTTCTGAAAACGTTTATCCAAGTGCAGTCTTACCTAGGCAGTGATGGGTCAGTTGGTGCATCCTTGAATATGAATCATGATAGTTACATCCTGGATAGATTATTCACCCACTATGGCGACGACTTTGGCACCATCTCACTCCTCAGCACCAGGTGAGCACCCCACAGTGGACATCGACTAGATCATCCCAATAACGGGCGCAGTCAGATCCATAGAAATGTACTACGCAATGATCACTGCTGGTAATTGCCCCACTACCATCCTCCTCCGCATCTACTCTAGTATCTGTGCCACCTCCTGCCCCACCTATACCCACATCACCTCAGTAATCTGGTTTCAGTGGGCCCTCACCTACTTCGGTGCTACACCCATCAAATCAATTGGCAGGTTTGAACTCAATGTTCAATGTGCTTGCTGCTCAAGTGCCTGCAAGGATTGACCATCTTGCTGTTCTGGCAAGGCTGTCTTACAAAGTGGACAACAACAACAGCAAGTGGAAGTTGTCAGGTCACATTCCCTGCAGCTTGGCCGGTGTCAGTGCAGGTTCCTTGGCAGACAGGGAGTACTGTACCAATTAAATCAATTCATCGGTCACAGGTCACAGGCATACCTGATTTGACGAAATGTCACAGATGTCACAGGTCCCAGAGTCAAGTGATGAAACCATATTTGGTCACTATCATTCTGGAGTGGCCTGATTGGGTCATTTGTTACTAAGATTTCAAATTTTTTTTACCCCTTGACGAAATTTTTTTTTACAGGTCACAAAAAAATTCAGACCTGACGAAACCATTATTTCGTCAGGGAGGTCACAGGTCACATGGGGTGATGAATTGATTTAATTGGTACAGTATGATCGTGGACTGGATGGCGGAGGCTATGAGCAGTATTGGCAGTGGTAGCTCTGAACACAGAGGGTGTGAGCTGTTCCAGAATAGCTTTGATGCAGACTTTGGGACTGATGAAAATAACACCCTGGATCAGCACTTTGATGTCACTGTCATTCCTCCCAACCTACTAGCACCATTCGTAACACTATTATCGCATTTCCTGACCTGACTGTGCCAGCCATTTGGCCTTTTGATGGCACTTCATGGTCGGAGTTATGGAACCCCCCACCCCCATTGTTGTCCTTACAGATGCAGATGAACCTGTGTGCACCATGCGACGTGGTGATCACAGGCATCAGGATCTCGGATGGCTGCAAATGCGGCTCCAGAGCAATCCCAACACCAAGGACATCAATGTGACCTGAGCGATTCCCCAAGGTGACGAGGTAACACAGGGAAACCCCTCGAATGTCTGCTAGTCAGACATACAGATAGACCTGGAGGTATTCTGAGCCCTTTCAGCCATGGCAGCCTTCAACAAACGCATTAAGGTTGAGCTACTTCTAGACCTGGAACTTTGTCTTGACCCAATGATGTCGAGCGCTTGGATGGGATACTCACTTCTGGTGGCATCAATCTTGATGTCCTCTCTTCTCCCCCTTGAGAATACACTGATAACATTGATGCCTGTGACTGACCAGTGGTCCACCGCTGTGAAAAGGTTGTTATCGACAAGCTAGATAGTATCTTAGAGGCAGGCTGGGGACTGTGAACCCTCATACAAAGTCATTGTTTCTAGTTGCATTTGTCACGTCTAAAATCTCATGATGTCACTTGTTGAGACAGTGTGTGACATTTCAACCTAAATGGGATGTGTGTGCACATGCATGAAAGAGACGGGCACGGACTGGCTCGCTTTGGAAAACTTCGCAACAATGGGATGTCACTCTCTTTCCACCCATCACTAGAGCTGCAGAAGTCAACATTGTAATTCTCTACATATGCACATATATAGCAAGTCTCAATTATTTAAAAAAAAAACATAAAATGATTGTATACCAAGTCATGAGCGGATGCTAGTGCCTTTCTTACTTCCAAGCTTTTTCTTATGACAAACTTCACAGTATGTGAGTTCTGAATTTTTCAAGGCCATGCAGGCATTTACATCACTTGAAGCTGTCGTGGGTAATAAGGGAGATGTGGAGATGTCAGAGGAAGAGTTAGGTAACAAATACTCCTGAAATTCATTTTCCTGGATCATTTACATCTCCCAATAGGTGAAGTTTTTGTCAGAGACCTCGAAGAGACTGAGAGGGGTATAAGCGAAGGTCCAGTGTTCCTTCCAGATGATTGCCTCTCAGCCACAGATGCCTCAGAGTCAGAAGTGTGGGTGAGAGACTTTGCTAGGACCTCTAGGCAAGCAAGCCAGTACAGTCTCACAGCACTTACTTGTGAACGATCCTGAATTGTGGGCAATTCAGGTCAAGGTAAGTTCTGTATTCGATATGCTATATGTATTATCTAATGCGACACTTTTGGAGGTTGGATGCAAGTCCAGTCTCGTACTTCAAATTCTTTGCTGATGTATTTTAGGATTGCACTGCTTCAATATTGCCTCTGTCCTTGCACAAGATGGAATTCCAGGATATATATTTCTAGAAGGCAGTTACCTGGCAGCAAGACAGGCTGTCGCTGGACTGGTAATGGTGCTCATCCTAACACCACAACTTATCCCTGTCAAGCAACACATTGTATTGCTAAACAGCTGCAATCCTTTGACTTGTATTATTGACAAGGGTCACTGGGTATGTTGTAGGCACGGACTCTATCATGATGATATTGGCTTTGACTGCAGATGTCATAAGTCGCATGACGCGCTCATGTTTCGAATATAACAGGTTAGACAAGCCTGTTGCTGGCAGAGCAGGTAAGAGGAAGAAACTGTTGAGACCGCTCCCGCATCCTTGGTCCTTGGTCCAGGTTGCTACGGAATGGGATGATGCGAAGGTATAGAGCATGTCATCTGAAAAGTCCACTTTCCTCTAGATGAGCATACTAGGGGTGAGTCATATAATAATTTCTACTCAAGTGACCTCGCTAACTTGCTTATGCTAGTTCACAATCAATGTGCAAGAGCTGGATGTCTCAGGTATGCAGGGCCCCTTCTTTACTAAAGAATGACTCCTACTCGGTGGGCACATCTGGGTCATGCACAGGGAAAATGGTGGCAATGGATGATGACGTCTTATAATATTCAAAGCAAAGGATGACTCGTGGAATGAGCATTTCATTGGCAAGCAGTCTGCCGTCTTGGATCTAATTAGAGAATTGAATAAAAAAGGAGTCTTGTGTTGCATTTGCCAATATGTTTCTAACTATTATCTAACACTCATGAGTTTGGTCTTACCGTAATGAGTACCCTCTGGACACTAGCAGCAACAGTACGTGACCAGGTGGGAGGATGATGAAATGGACCTGTCTCCCAATACAGTACTAGTAAGCTATTCCTATATTCCTGAAAAGCTGAACAATTGGGTTCCTGGACTTTGCCACTAGTGCTGGTGTTTAGATATCCATTGTGTGATAAATGGAGCCATCGCCATGCTATTGGCTGTCTGGTTGCCCTATTGTATGTGGTACTTCTTGTGTTAAAAACTGTAATAACTTACCAATGTTCTTGGTCTCTCTACATTTCTGTTCTGTATCATGGGTGGCTACGTCCTGTGGAGGACTATTCAAAAACATCAAGATTCCATCAATACACTTGCATTCTCTCACGATGGGTCACTTTTTGCAAGTGGGGCCGATGATGGCCTCATCATCATCTTCGAGGCGAATGGTAGTGGCAAGGAGGTCATTCAATTTCAAATCAAGGTGCCCATAACAACATTGATTTGGCATACCCGCTTTGTTGGCACGTTGGTGGCTGGTGATACAACTGGCAATGTGCATTCAATATCTCTTGAAGGATCGACCAGAGTAAGCATCACTCTCAACTGTTCTTACTTAGGCCAGTGGAATGTTCCTAACACTATTCACAGAACAATCCATACTATCATACCATCAACCATGTGTCTGGCCCTGTTCATTGCATTGCACAGAGTGGCACCTGGTTGGCTATCAGCTCAGGCAGGGTTGTTTATGTAATTAAGCAAGCATCTCTTGACTACCTAGAAGCTGTGCTAAATCAAGAACTTTGCAGCTACTTGGCACCTGGCCCTGCTTCTTCCAGACCTGCCCAAGTTCCCAGAGCTAGAAGGAGAGCTCCCAGAACCCATGGCACATTCCCTCCACTTCTTAGGATATCATCAGGACATCCTCCTAGTGATGTACCTGGACCATGGTGTGATGTGAGTGTCTTTTGTCTGTCTGCAAGCTAGCCAGTGCAAATTTTTCGTTTCAATTGATAGGGCATGGAATCTGAAGACGCTAGAAATCACATGGCATATCTGCCCTTGCTTGTGTAAAATGTATGATCAGTCGTCTTTCATGGCAGCCACACTTATCCAGATATGTAGTGGTTTTTCTGCCGTTTCCTCAGATGAGAAGCTTCTTGCAGTGACAAATCTTTATGACAGGATCGATTGGTATTCTCTAAATTCAAATCACTTCATGGATGCATCATTCAGATACACTACAAACCATGCAATCCCAGAAAATGTGATGCTTCCTATTACCTTCATTCTTGGCAACTCCACAGTATTGTCTGGCACATCCTATGGATGTGCTCGTATCATAGCTGTAAAGAATTGGGCCCTGGTGGAGAAGCTTGAACATGACTGTGAGTAAAACTCATTTCTCGAACAAAGGCTGAAATCAGGAACTATTTTACCAGTCGAAGATGATGTTGTGCAAGCTGTGGTATGCATTCCCGCACAGAAGTGTTGTTAGTTAGTGCTTATCCTGTGCATCGTTGCTCAGGCATACTCTGATAAAGGAAGTGATCACCAAATTGTGACCAGCGTGGCTGAGATGGGTGCAGAAACGGTGATTAAATATTGGATCCAGGAAAGGCACTCGAAAAGGCCTGCGGCACCCAAAGCACAGATGGCGAGAGAGCAAGTCTGGGCATATCTGGCCACACAGGTGAGGGGATGAAAGCTTAGCCCTTCTCTCACAATGCTGAATGCTTTGCTAAAAGAAGCTGGTTTTGATGACTGCTGTTGTACTTTGTTGCCTGGCAATACTCTTGGCTGCAGCACAGTGGGATCGGGTTGAATGGGCCCAAGATTGGTTTAGCTTCCCGATGAAGTGTACTCCAGGATCTGTTGAATCACACACTGGGGACCAGGAATGGGTTTCAATCCATGATAAGTGAACAATGACATCCATCGGTGTCGATGAATTGCCAAATCCTACATTACATCTCCGTAAGGGATGAGTCTATGAATTCTAGATTACTTGTAGTCAAATTGGTGAGCCATGTACATGCACATTAGCTACGACCTTCATTGTCATATCTAGTGTTTGAAGGTTCAGTTCAGTTCAGTTTTTTGACCCAAATGTGGAGAGACTGAAACTGAAACCAGTCCAGGACTGACCTGGATACTGGGAACACTGAACTGAACTGCCTAGGACCGGTCTTTTTCGGTCCATGGACTAAAAAAGACCAGTTTAAACCAGTCTGGACTGATGTTTTATCGTAAAATGTGTTGCACTAATGTAAGGATATATATCTCAACAATGATTATCCAGAACCTTACAAGAACTATATACATTGATAGCCCTTATAAATCCCTGTAGTTTGGTCCAACTCTCAAGAGATCTTATCAAGATTTGACTTTGATATGATCAAAACAAAGGTGCATCCACCAAATGACTTATGCTTGACACAAAGAAATATAAAGTGATAACCATAAATTAGATGTCATCTACTATACATTGACAGAAGGTGGGAATAATTTTATACACGTCAGCTTCATGTTCAATAATATAATTAAGCAAATGATCAACATATGAGCAAGATACAGTTAAAATCACTCTAATGTGTCAAGATATATGTAATAAAATTGATTTATTTATATCTTGGTCAGTTTTTAACCGTTTTGTATGAACCAAAGCTTGAAATCACCAGAAAATATGTGAGAACATGGCGGAATATATATTCCCACAACAAGACCAGTTTAAACCGGTTTGAACTGGTCTTTTTCGGTTTTAAAGAGATTTTCAAAATGAAAAAGACTGAACTGAACTGAAAGAAAATGGCCCAAGACTGAACTGCTAGTTCAGTCTTTTTTAGTCCAATTCAGTTCAGTTTCAGTCTTTTTTTCAGTCCTATGGACTGAACTTGTAAACACTAGTCATATCTGGTTGTTCTATTCATGTATTGTGGTTATGCTACCAAGCTGAGCTGGTGTAAATTTGCCATCGTGACATGGCACTGCCTAGCAAACGTCAGGCACTAGTCCACTCTTGATTCCATCTGAACAGATGCAAGGCAAGCTAAAACTGAAAAGGAAACCAGAAGATAGGGCACCACTGGTAGAAGCGCATGATTGAAAGGTGGGTGCAATAGAGTCCAGAGACACTTCTGTTTTGTTGTGTCTGATGAGAATGTGTCTATAGACCTCAGATATAACCTGCATGCCTATAAGTTTAGCTGATCATGCTAATAACACGTTTAGAGGTTTAATATGCGTGTGTTTATCATTTCGTGTGGCTGGAGATTTGACTCATGCCATAGGACCTGGGTTACCAATTTGTTTCCCAGGCTTAGGCTTGACTTGAAAGTATTCTGATATAGATCTGCTTTTTTCTCATTGAGCAAGCGACAAGTCCTTTGTCTACTCTCTGCACGAATACTCTGTAGTCATTTGGGAATCAAGTCGGCAGATGGCTGACATTATATTTGAGTCACGAGCATTGTGATTGACAAGTCACTCAACATTAACCCAGACTCATGCTACAATGGACCCTGACTTTTGACTCCAGAAGCAGGTAAACAATTAATGGTGATGCGCTGTCATGACAGGTGTGAGGGCATTTCTCTCTCATTGAGCGACAAGCCCTTTGTCTACTCTCTGCGTGGATACAGTAGTGAGTCGAGTTACTTGGGAATCGAGTCGGCAGGTGGCCAACATTATATCCAATAACTATCATCATCTCGAGCATCGCCATTGAAAAGTCACACAACGCTAACCCAGACTAGTTTTACAATGGACCCTGGCCTTCGACTCCAAAAGCAGGCGAACAATGGTGATGCACCATTGTGATAGGTGTGAGGGCAGAAACTGAGGTGGAATTGCTAGGCTACTGCATAATAGCTTTCATGACTTTTTGGGAGCAGCTAAACAATCCTTAGCTCTGTCCATGCGCAGTGTCTTATTTAAGGTGCACAGGTATGCATTTTGTGTGTGCAGTAATGCTCATCTCCTTTCTTTCGTGGATTGAGGCCAATGGTCATTCATTGTCGCACGCTGCCTGGTGTCCCCATAAGTGATTATGCTTTTCATGGACGGAAGTGACTCATTTTTCATTTCCATATCTAAGACTGAGGATAGTTACGTATCTGGCTACCTATGGGGAATGTGATCTCGCAGGTGTATCACCCAGTTTTTTGTGGTGCTCTTGCCCCTTCACCCAAGTAGCAATACAGGCAACCTCCTGTTTGTCAATGTAGAGAATGAATTCTTTTTGCCAAGCACTTCTCAGCCAGAGGTATACAATACTTACATATGTATCAGTGACCACAAACTTCTTGTCATGGGATATGTTGACAATTGTCTTTGATGAAACCCTAATCTGGAAAGAGACTTTCTGCTCATCCCCTGGAAAGGGGAAATCACCATTCTCTTCCTTGGGAGCAGGAAGCATTACATCACTTGACCACTGCCCAAGTCCGTGGTTTGTTTTGCGATTGCTCAGTGAGCTGTGCTTCATTCATCCATGCAGTGTGGCATACTCATCTGATATCCAGGTATATGGAGCTGGCTATCACTCATGTGGAGCTTGGAGTCCCGTTTCCTTCTCATATGAGAAGGTCTGTCATTTACTTTCATGCGTTCAACCTCTGATGGTTTTTCATTAGCGACAGGCCTGGCCTAGGTGTGAGCATCATTGCGGAATATTGAGACACAAAAAATTCAGTGTAAAATGTAATTTTTTTTATTACTGAACAAGTAATTGTACAGTATCATCCTGTTACCTTGCTTGCAAGGTAACATGTCATCTATTTTCATGCTGTGATTATCTCAGACATGCGTATCCATTTTTTATTTATTATTATTATTATTATTAGTACTATAAATTTACAGGACTCTAAGATTTTCCCACAGGTGTGGACCCACTTTAAATCGCAAGCATCGTCGCTTGGCTTTCTTTTTTTTTGGCTTTTTAGTTTCCTTTGTCTTGACACTAAGCTTTGTCCCTTTTTTTTACTTTGTTTTGTTTGCTTTCTCTGTAGCATCTTTCCAGAGGTTGATGCAAACAGCCTACTTATTAATATTCCCTTATTTGTTCAAATTCGCTCACTCAGGCCGCACAGCCACTCCCTGGCTCAAGAAGCACTGTTACTCTTTGTATGGCTTTGACCTCTTTTGCACCCACCTTCTTCCTTCTGAAGTTCTGCTGCTTCCCTCAGGTTGCTGATCTCTTCATTCAACTCCTGTATACTAGTAGCTTGACCTTCTGGATTGCCTTGTGAGACCTAACAACCCTGGGCAGTTCGCATTCCATCAAAACTTGCCTGCCTTGGCTACTGGTATGTGCTGCCCTTCTTCCGGAGTTCTTTCATAGGTTCATGCTCACAACTGTGATGCCACATTTACACCAGCAACCACCACCACTGCTGGTAAAGAGGTGGGATATGACACCAAGCACAAACTTAGAAAGCGAGGACAATGCAGATATTGATGGCCTGCTGGCAGACATGCTGTGCAATGTGAACATGGCAGAAGATGAGGTTGACCATAGCACCTTCCCAGTCAGTGATATCTTTTTTCATCCATAGGTTCTCTGACCATTCCCCTCCAGCACTGCAAGCACCCATTTTTCCAACAAAGGCGAGGTGCACACACATCAACCTCTGTGCTTCCTTTCCATCCCCACACCACCAATGTAACTCTGTGCATCATGAAAAAGGCACACCCACTCCTAGGTCTTCTTCATTGGTGCGTGCATTATCAACATCCCACCATTGTTTCTTGACTTTGAACATCTTGTCATCTATACTGCACTGATGCTGACATCCAATTGCCCACTGGCACATACCTGATGGTCGAGCTGCTCCCCGCAGCAATGGCAGTGCCCGTGGTGCGACATGCAGATGCTACGAATGAGTTCACCTCTCACTTTCCACTCTCCAGAACACGAACTGATTGACCCATTTTGAAACACTTGCACTGCAATCCCGGGTTTGTACGTGCCCGATAGTTGGCCATCAGGAAAACCCTACATGGTAAATTTTGGTAAATCTGTACCAAAGAAACAAATGGTACAAAATAACACAAATAATGTATGAAAGTACTGTATTTAGTCATAATTGATTTACTCACAACATCCTTGTTATTTGTTTGAAAAAGTTTCATTTTTTTTGTGTTTTTTGGTCATTCAATTAAGCAGATCAAAATATTTGATGTAATTTAACTAAAGCTGAAAAATATGCCAGATGAAATTCTCACTAAGTCATTCCCCTGCATGAAATTAAGCCTATATTTCACTACACACTACAATTTTGACATTATGGAATACATGATACTATACTGTACAAGAAATCTGGAGTGATCCGGAAGGGGGGGTGATCCGGTACGGGGGCGTGAGGGATGCGGGAGGTGAGGAGGCAGCGGCAGAGGCGACCGGTGACGCGGTGACGCACACGGTGGTGGTGGTGCAGGCGGGGGAGGCGGCGGGGCAGGAGGCAGAGAAGGAGCAGGAGGCAGCGACAGAGAAGGTGGAGGCAAAAGAAAAGTCAGTATACATTGGGGCGGGCAAGAAGCATGACAACCTACCGGGGGAGGCGCAGAAGGCGCAGGGCAGTCAGCGTGACACCGTGGACCGCCCCGCTGTGTCCGTAAGCGCCGATGCGGAGGAGGCGAAAGCGGTGGAGGCACAGGAGGATGCGGCGGAGGCAGAGGCAGAGGCAGAGGCAGAGGCAGAGGCAGAGGCACAGGAGGAGAGGAGGCGGAGGCAGCAGGAGGGTGCGTTGGGGCGGGGCAGTTTGACACCGCACACAGGAGGCGACGCAGTTGCGGTGGCAAGAAGGCGGCGGGGACATGGGGACATGTGGCAGCACTAGACGAGGAGCGGTGGTGGTGGTGGGACAGAGGAGGGCAGAAGGACGAGAAACCAACATCGTGCCAACAAGAATAAACATTTGTCATATGCTTCCTTTTATGGAAATGTGAGACGAGGGGCCAGCTCATGAAATTTTCGCCAAGTCGTTCCCGTGGGCCCGTGCACCAACCACGTGATCTGTTGTTTATTCTTGTTTGCACGTTGTTGATTTTCGTACTCATCATTTTCTCTGCCTTCCTCCACCCTTCCCTCTGTCCCTCCTCTCTCTCGTCTGTCGCCCGTTGTCTCAGTGTCGTGGTCCTCGCTGTTGCCACCACTGCTCACGCCGCCACAAGTCTCACCGTCCGCCCCTTCTCCTTGCACCGCGACTGTTCATTGCTTTTCCATTTTTGTTTTTTATTGCCTCTGCCTCTGCCTCTGCCTCCTTCGCTCCTTCCTGGACCATCTGCTCCCACCTACTGGCACTACAGGGTGGTCCACACTGCCAGCGCTGATGCCTTCTGCATCTCCCCCCCGGTACGTCGTCATGACACATGCCCTGCCTTTATGCGTCCTGACTATTCTTCTTCCTCCGCCGCCCCGCACCTCCTGGGTCCCGCGCCCCTTTCGCCCCCCACGCCTCCCTCAAACAAGCTCTGCTTCTCACTGGCACTGCAGGGCCGTCTATGGTGTCACCTGCATGCGCCGACGCCTTCTCCACCTCTCCCTGGTACGTTATCGCGTTGCCTGCCCTTCCCCAACACATCCTGACTATTATTATTTTTTGCCTCCTTCTCTCCGCCTCCTGTGCCTTCGCCGCCTCCTCCTGTGCCTTCGCTGCCGCCTCCTCTGCCTCTGCGCCTCCTGCGCCCGCTTGCACCTCCCGCGCGCCTTGCGCTTCTCACGCCTCCCGCACCTCCCGTGCCGCTTGTGCCTCCCACGCTTCCCACGTCTCCACCACCGCCCCCCCCCATGTTGGATTGGCTTGTTCCTGGGATCATGGGTGTAGACAAGGATGTTGGGCAAGGATGCATGTTGGCAGTTACATAGATAGTTTACATAGATAGTTCTTTGTATTTTATATGATGTTATGTACCTTGCAATATATATTTTCAAACTTCCTAATATGAGTGATGATAATTGATTGAATGGAAATAATGTGAATATGTAGCTGAAATGTACTGTTCATTTTAACAAAATTGTAGATGATTTAGATGATTTAGTAGAATAATACAAAATAAACCATGGGCTCAGGCATTGCTCATTCAGTTATGGATATTTCTGTTCATCTGGTAAAACTGGTTCATACGTCAATTTATGCTATTTGAAGCTATTTGAACCATAAATCATAAAATTTAGTACTAATTTAGACTATTTGGTAAAATTAACCATGTAGGGTTTTCCTGATGGTATCTCTGGCTTTTGGAGATCCCACAGTCCGTCCTCCCATCCCCACATGAAATATATATACAGCTTTCATCCATGCCTCAGCTAAAAATCCTGGGGATTGAAACTGAATACACTCCCGATCACAATGTTGTGGATTCCCCTATCATAACTCCCGTGACCCTTCCTAACCTTCACATGTTTATATTCGAAGGTGGAAGCACATACCTGGAAAGTCTTCTTGTTGGCATTAGTGTTCCTGTCCTCAGCACCCTTGGCATCTTTTTTGACCGTCAACTCAACTCCCCTGTTCCATGCCTGTTGCAGTTCATCCAGTCATCGAAGTCCCTCATATTCAAGACTTTCGAGCTTAGTGTTTCGGGAGACTCGGGAGATGAGGTGGTGTTTGTTTTCCGCCCGTACCTGGAAAGCCCACCGGCGTACCATTGGGAAATTGAGGGTGGCCATCTCGGCCAGCAGGTAGCCTCCGCAATTCAGATCCTTGACACACTTTCTCCTGTACTCTCTGTCGTGGAGGAATTCACCTTCTGCTACACAACGGATCATCGGCCAGCAGGATTGCATGACATTGATCGGATACAGTTGCATGAACTTCTCAGACCATTTAGTGGAGTGAAGACACTTTACATCAGCAAAATGTAAAAATGCTAGAGTGACTAGAAGTGACTAGAGCTGCTAGAGCGACCTAGGGTGCTAGCTCTAGTAACACCTAGTCACAGCTAGCCACTGCTAGGTCATCCTACAATTTAATCAAGTTTCTAGGCACGGCCAGCATTTGAACTAGATCTAGTTTGGTATGTAAACTTAGGATGCTCGCGCTAGTAATGCCTAGTCACC
>QLPA01002012.1:0-21950 GCA_003313945.1 Lactifluus pinguis | reverse complement strand
AAAAATGCTACTACGTGGCTACCCTAATTCCCAGACGTGAATCTTCTACTTGTATTATGCGTGGATACAACCATTGATCCGATCAACGTTTCATACACGACTTCCTTCGTGCGCTGGTCTAGTTAGACAGGGCTGCGCGTTCGGCTTTCAATTTCTTCAGGTCTGCAATAGCAGCGGCAGTCTCTTCCTCTAGTTCTTTCGTCCTAGGCGTCCTAGCCTTGAGTTCACGCACAAGGTTACCTTTTTCAGTGACCTTTGCATCTAGTGCCAGTACTTCAGCAGACTTGGGTCCATCCGCTCCGTCCACGTCTTGTGCCGATTTCTTTGCAGCTGCCACCTTACGCTTGGATGTCACAGGTTTCTCATTCGCAGCGCGCACCGCTGGTGCAGCGCCTCCCCCCGCAAATTGGGCGCGCCAAACATCTGCCATATTCTCTTCAATCTTCTTGAACAGGTGTTCTGGCCTACCAATATGGTGGCCGGGCAAGAGGTCGATTGAGAATGTGTCAGGTACCGCGCGGGCCGGTGCGTTGAGCTGCGCCAAAATGGAAGCGGAGATCGAGGGCATAAAGGGGTAGACAAGTGTGGAAAGCACATAGATGAGGTTCGTAGCGCGCGTGACGACCTTTGCGCAGCGTGTCGGGTTCTCGTTCAAAAGTGCTTTGTTAAGACCAGAGGACTGCAAATATAGATTGCCACGCTGTGAGAGATGCATGACCGTTTGAAGGCCGAGCCGGAGTTTAACGGCGTCCATGGCTTCCGTATAAGCCCTCAGAAGGCCGTTGACATCGGTAACAAACTCGGCGTCGTTCTCATCGTTAGGCGAGAGAGGGCCGGGAGTGTCACCTTCTGGAATGACACCTCCGCACTGTGTCGAAATAAATTTGAGAGCTCGGTTGACAAAGTTTCCAAAGCTGGTGATATCAGCAACATCGTAACCTGGACAACGAAGACAGCGCACTTATTCAACAGGACGTTGTTGTTTGCCGCCACCTAGTGCATGGATGAGCTCATAACCTGCCCATCGGATGGAGTCGGCTTACACAATCATCCCAGGAAAACGAGGCATCTTGGGTTTCTGGGCGGGTCGACAGTAGATAGTACCTCCATACAGATGCAGAAATGCCAGTTTCCTTCGCAGCTGGACCGAATACCCCGCGGTTATGACTTTTTGAAAACTTTCCGCCTTCATAGGTCAGATACTCTGAAAACAGGAGTTCAGGCAGACTAATAGTAATCAACCTTTGCACTGACCCGTAGTAGAGAGATGGTGGAGTAAAGTCCAATCCCTTCCATCACCAATTTGTATTGATGGGAAATAGATTGTATGGAAATACACATTGTCTTTGCCCATAAATTGGTAGAGAAGAACGTTCTTGGGGTTCAGCCACCATTGTTTCCACTCAGGTGTGAGATTCGCGGTTATGCTAAGATAACCTATAGGGGCGTCGAACTATGGGTGATTAGGTGATGCGTTATCACGAGATGAAGCGATCTCACCCAGACATCTAGAGGAAATTCGTTAAACCGCGCGCGAGAGTCGAGTTGACATAAACCACTCACAGAGGACCTTCCCCTTCATGTCTTGATCGGGGTCGTCATCTGTCACAGGAACGGGGACACCCCATTTGAGATCTCTGGTGACAGGGCTGGGACGCAGACCGCTCTTAAGCCGCGCGTCGATAAGCGTGCCGTCGCCATTGATTACGGAATTCGGAGACCACTTTCCCTTTCTCCACGACTCTTTGATCCACTCTTCTGTTCGAGGCTGGATTGCATCCAGGCGCACGTACATGTGGGCAGAAATGCGAGTTATGACCTTGTGTGCCTTGTCGAGGATACAACGAGGGTTGATAATTTCCACAGCATCGAGAGTCCGTCCACAGGAATCACACTGATCACCACGGGCGGCCTATGAAATAGTCAGAAAGGCAGTCGTACTTGAAGAGAACCAGAACTTTACATCCGAATTGCAATGTGGACAGATGCCTTCTACAAAGCGATCTGCGAGAAACCTGCCTACAATTGGACACTATAACGTTAACAAGTGTATGGTTTGCTTACTTCTGATCATCTTCGCAATAAGTCTGTTCTTTTTCTTGTCGCAAAAGGTGGTCTTGTTTCTTCAGATTCAAGTAGATCTCCTGGCATATCCTGTCCCTCAGTCAGGAAGACAACCCATGTCGGCACAGTCTAGCGTACTCTGTATGTAGGGGCGTGGATGTGCGTCCAAAGTAGTCGAACCTACTGCCATTGAGGTCATCCGAAAAGTAGCCAAGAATAGTTGCGTACCCAATATCGAACCACTTGTAAGTTTCGTGATGGAGTTCGTGATATTTGTCGCACAACACCTTCGGAGAAATACCCTCCTTCAAAGCCCGAGTCTCTGTGGCTGTGCCGTATTCATCGGTTCCGCATACATACAGTGTTCTTCGGTTTCGGGTGCCTACGCAAAGTCTCTTCATCTTGTCTCATAAAACGCAGGTATTCACTCACGAGAATATCTATGGTAGGGTTGTTCAGCAGGGTGTGGTGATGGGTACGATAGGGCTCACCGACTGTAGACATCAGCACTGAGTATGCTTCCGATAATGTTTCCTTGGTGCAAGGCGAACGCGTGAGTAAATGGCGTTAAAAATGCGTGCGCAAAATACCAAGGTGTGGGACATTATTGCAATAAGGGAGAGCGGAAGTGATAAGGATGTTTTTTTCTCCGTCCTTTGGTAGTCTGAGGAAATGACGCTCTGCGAATGTATGAAGGCGCGGAGACGAACGAAACTCACACGAGTTGGCCAGGCTCTGGGACAGACCTAAGCAAACCCTCTGCGAACCTAATTTTCTGAGCCATGATGAAAGTAGAAGATGGAGAAGTGCCTAGAAACGGATCAGTGAGTCACGCCGATTATTGTGATAATCTAATCTTAATCTAATCTGTAATTGTCACCAAATACAGTATAGTCAGGTCCGATTGTTGCGGCATAACATAACATAAACACACTAATAGAACCATGACGTGACTTTAGTAAGTACTTCAGGCAAGCCACTGGCAAAGTATATCGTCCAACTAGATAATCGACACACATGTCTCGTATCCCCTCCCTTCATACAGTTCTTTCGCGTTTTCGGTGCGTAAACGTCGCTTGGTCGCTTGGGGACCTTGTTGGCTTCGCCTAGCTCACGCGCTTCTCTCACGCTTCCAGGAGCCGACTAATATCTTCCGCGAATCCAGAATTAACGGTGAGTACTGTATCGACGCATTAGCTTCAAGTAGGTTTCTGAACCTTCTGGCAGCCCCGTGCCGTCCTTCTCGGCTTGCTCATCGGCTGCCTGCTCTGCTTCACAAACCTATACTTCGGACTACAAACAGGATGGATCAGCATGTACAGCATCACCTCTGATCCTGGTTCCTGCTCACATATCTCTGTTTGTAGGATGTCCCTTCAGTCTGCCATTATTGGCTTTTTGATATCCAAGCTTCTGGCTATACCCATCACTCCTCAAGAAACAGTGGTAATCCAATCGACAGCTGTTGCAACTGGGACTGTTTGTCAACTCATGAATGTTGCGAGTGACATCTTCTGACACACACACTAGATGCCGCTGGCAGCGGGGTTTGTCGGCATTATCCCAGCATTGAGCTTGCTCAATGAACACGAAGACGGGTCTCGTCCACTCAGCTTAACTTGGACCTCCGCAGTTGCTTGGTCTTGCGCCGTCGCCTATTTCGGGCAGGTAGTTCCCTTATGGATAATGTACAAAACTGACGATCTTTTAGCGTCTTCATATCACCCCCAATACGAAAAAGAGTGGTAAGTCGACCAGTGATCTGTTCGAAGTAGTGGAGGATCTCAACAAAGGCAGATTGTTGATGAACAGCTCGCGTTCCCATCAGGAACTGCAACTGCACAAGTCATATCGGTGCTCCACAATATACCTATAACAAACCCCGGACTAGGACGCAGGCGGGGATACAGCCCTCTAACCTTACAGGATGAGGATCCATCACCCCCATCAGACCTTATGGATGATAGACAAGACCCCGAAACCGAAACAAGCGAAGTGCCTCAAAAGGCAGCCTGGTTTACACTCACGTGGAGCTTCCTTGCCTCAGGCGTGCTTACTGTAACCCAGTTCAACACACCCGCAAACTAATACTGAACTTGAGGCTTCTATGCAGTTTATGGCTTATTTTTTCCCTGTAATATTCGCCATTCCTTTATTTGGGGGATACTTAGCTCGACATTGGCTCTGGACCTTTACTCCGAGTTTGTCATATGTGGGACAAGGTAAGTTTGAAGCTTGAATTTTGGTGCAGCTCGTTGAGTGTCACGCATACAGGTATTATAATGGGATTTCCCACCACTCTGAGCATGAATCTTGTAAGTTGGGCCACTTGAAGCTTTTTAAAAAAATTGATATCCCGGGAGGGTATGCTAGTCGGATGGGGGTTTCTGTCACCCCTTTCTGTGTACTATAACTGGGCTCCAGGACCCGTTGGGGACATGACGAGTGGGGCTCGTGGCTGGATTCTATGGACTTCTTTGGCAATAATGTTATCCGACAGCTTGGTCGCCCTGATCCCCGCTACCTGGGAATCTGCAAGCAAGCTTGTTACAAAGCGCAAAGTTGATCACTACAAAACAGGCCCCGATTCCGAGTTGGAAACGGATGATAGGCTAGTACCGGCCCGATGGGTGCTTTGGGGTATCGCTTGTTGCACAGTTGCCGGAATCCTCATTGTCTGGCTTATTTTTGGCAAGGAGGGCATCAAGCCTTGGGCCACACTGATTTCTTTCGTTTTGGGAGCATTGCTCAGTATTTTAGGGTATGTCCTACGTCACCTGCCTAAAAATTGTCCTTGACTCCTGAAAGGGTTCGTGCACTCGGAGAAACGGATCTGAATCCCGTCAGTGGACTAGGAAAGATCAGCCAACTGTTATTTGCAGTCATTCAGCCCGGAAACGTCGTTGCCAATATCATCGCTGGTGGAGTGGCTGAAGCTGGGGCACAACAGTGGGTCTACAATGTTTCATTGCGTGTATATTGTTTGAGTGATACCCACCACAGGGCCGGGGATCTCATGCAAGATCTGAAAACTGGACATCTAATACAAGCTTCTCCCAGAGCACAGTTCTATGGCCAGCTCATTGGATCTACACTCTCTATCCCAGTAACAGTAACGGCTTTCATACTATACAATAAAGCGTATACGATCCCCGGCCCCACGTTCCCCGCCCCAACTGCCTATGTGTGGCTCAATCTCGCCAGGTTACTTCGTGGGTCCCCTTCCTTGCATGCTGTGACGCCTTTGCTGACCTGACGGACAGGCAACGGCAGCCTTCCCGAGAAGAGCGCGGTCTTTATGTTTTCTTCCGCGGTCGTCTTTGCTTTGATCTCTGTGTTCAAGACTCATGCGTCCAGGCGTGGGTTATGGTACGCCAAGTGGATCCCGTCGGGGGTAGCTTTCGCTATAGGATTTCTCAACACACCAGCCTTCTCGATTGCGCGTCTGATCGGAGGTATCATTGAGTATCTCTATCACAGAAAACTCGCTTCAAGGGGCAAATCCGGCGACATA
The DNA here is from genome assembly GCA_003313945.1 of Lactifluus pinguis. Lineage (NCBI taxonomy): Eukaryota > Fungi > Basidiomycota > Agaricomycetes > Russulales > Russulaceae > Lactifluus > Lactifluus pinguis. The sequence goes on along the minus strand of QLPA01002012.1, from coordinate 16,372 downwards.
CGACTTATTGTGGTTGCTAGTGGATTTGTGTTGGGTGAAGGTGTGATGAGCATTGTTTGTTTGGTATTACGGACTTTGGGCATCGGGATAGCGAGTTGTTGGGGATGCGCCCCTGGGATGTGTGGGGGATGTCCATCTTGAGTTGACAAGACGCATGAGCTATAGACTAGCTACACTAGAATTGCCACGCTAATTGTATGCATACGTGCATAAAACAATCAATCAGACGCTTGTGATTCGGCGGCGCAAGTTAATCTGTTTCTGACCCGGATGGGGATGACCTCGTGTAACGGTCTCCTTTTTTGCAACATCCACGTCACTCCTCGCGATATCAACGTGGCTGGCCTTGACAGAAGCTTAATAACTCGTCCCGTCCTTGCCGATAACGTACGCTACGGCACTATTATATGAAACTGTGAGACTTTCGTCTACCCCCATACCAGCGTCACCCTTTCATCCTGACCATCAATCCTGAACACCTGGATAGCAATTTCGTACTACATATCTGGGGGCCCTTACTATCATGTCTCGCGTCAAACTCACAGACATACCTGCCCTGACGTTGTACAGTGGCGAACCTACACTGTCCAGGCGAGGTCAGCCTATTCGCCAGCTCGTTTGCAAGGGCGAGGCTTGCAAGTTATTCACTCCCGACGTGATCCGATGTGTCAACCTCGGAGGCGAGGGAACGGAGGTGGACTGGAAGGTACGTCCATCACACATCCTGTCGTGGTCCTCTGCAGCATCCTTATGTGGCGCGCCGAAGTGTGAGACCGACCTTCCTGAAGCCCTGAGACTGGGACGTGTCCAGGTATCTTGTGAGGGGTGGTCTGGCCCCGGCGACTCTTACGTCCTAAAGGGTACGCAAAAATGGCAGCCTAGACCTCCTTTCACTTTTCCTCATCCCTGACACCCCGATATAGGATCTTGCTCTCTGGAGTATCGCCTTCAGAAGGTACCCGACGCCCTGCGACCTTCAGCCTCACATATCAACTCACCAGCGGGATGGTCTGCTTGTACGCCGTTTCGTGTTGATATGCCACGAGGTAGATGATGCTTACCACCTGAAAAGTGGAGACAGCAGCCCTGTGGCTTTGTTTCGGGATCCTAGCTTTCATATTGTACAAGTTCCTCCGTCCGTGCTTCAATGGACGTCCTCGGTCCGTGCCACCACGAATGCCTCGCCCTCCCCCTTCATCCAGCTTCAATTGGTTTCCTGGAGGCCATGATGATCGTCGCCCAGGGCCCCCACCTCCCTATTCCAAACACCCCCCTAGTACGGATAATACTGCAGGTCCCTCAGGGTCGTCCGGGACGGGAGATGGTCAATTCCGTCCAGGCTTTTGGAGCGGCGCAGCGGTCGGCAGTCTTGGAACTTACCTCTTCACTCGGCAGGGCAACCCAGACCCTCAACCCCGATCCTACGATTGGGAGCGCCACTTTCCACGGCAACGCCAGGGCTATCGAGCGACGAGCAGCAGCACATCCTCGCAGCGCCAGTCTTCGAGTAGTCAAAGAGACAATAGAGGAGAGGGTTCTTCGAGCCTTGGACCTATGATGACAAGTACCGGATATGGCGGCTCGTCTGTAAGATAATCACTGCATGGATGCTAGCAACCTGGTAGAACTGGTAGGGATCCAGCCAGCTCACTCCTGACATTCCATCAAATTGCGATCCTCATATGTTCATTCCTCAGCGTGTGTATGCTATCTATAGGCGTCGATCTCCCCTCCACAACCACTACTTAATACTACTTCAACGAGACTTTTTCGGACTTGGTGGCTCCATTACGCAATGCTATTCTCACAACAAACCTAACGCTCCTTTGAGCGGAAAACAGTGGGAGGATATGTATGATTTACTAATAATCGCATTGTGTCAGGTACTGAGGTGCCGTATCATGCCTTTTTTCCAGTCGTTCACTATGAGGCGGAATTAAAGAGGTCTTACCCAAACATCTGGATCCTTTCCTTGGATCGTACGCGTTTTATCCACTACGTCGCTGGATCGATACAATTGTTTTCTTGGACAATCCGTTAATACACGCTTGTGAAATCAGAATCTCGACTGCACATCATCAAGAGTCAGAAGCCACGTTATTTTAGACTCGGGTCCAAATTTGATATGAGGAATTTACGAAGTCGACTGGAGCTAGCCAATGGCGCCCAGGCTTGGTGCGATGAAGCTGACCCAATATACTAGTATTTGATGTAACTATTCAACCTCATCCAGATCCTCAGCACGTATGAGCAAGCCCCATGAACTAACACAGAGGAGGGTCCGTGGTGATACGTCAGCGAAGAGGCGTCGTGGTTGTGAGCGGATGATGCGGGCACGGCCGAACATGCGTTTGACGTCGATAGCGGTACCTGTAAAGGATTCAATCAGCTGAACTTGGAGACTTGCGTAACATGCTCACCAGGTATGGTCAGAAAATCGATTGCCATTTGTGACAAACAAGGATATACTTTTTGATTCTCCTTCCACCAGCTAATCGGGTCAGCTACATGCTTGTCAGGCATAGTGGTGAGATAGTGTTCTAGCTCCTCGTCAGGAGCCAGTGCCGACTCCTCAGACGTGTCGGAGGCGGAGCCATCGCCCTTGTCGAATATATTGCCTTTCTTCTTGAAGACCTGAGCATGACGTTCAATCAACGCTTTTGAGCGGCTTTATGTGACGTACCGCTGTAGCCTTTCCTTTAGGCCGATCCACAATCTCCACATCGAGATCGTTATCGCGCCGGACTTCATCCTCCTCAACCTTCACCAGCGAGCAAGATCGATTGAGCTCGTCCTGTACCAACTCTCTTAAAGTCCGAATCCATTTGTCGTCCCGGCCAGTTTTCTTGAAGTACCTGAGATTGTAGCGAGGATGTAAGACTGTTTAAAAGACACATGGCACTGTCATAAAGTATCGCCCGGATAAATGCTTCAGTTCACTCACCCGTTGCAATGCGATATATCTCTGAACGGTCTGCGTATCCATAGTATTTATCAAGCATAGCCTTGGCTGAGATGATCAAAGTGCGTATGGAAACATTCAATGAAGGGTCTTCTAGACGGTTGGTGAAATACTTGTCAATCTTGTCCATTGCGGGGATAACCGTTTGGAGGTTGGGTGAGTCGCGTGAAAAGAACAAGGTGCCATCTTTGAGGTACTGAGTAGACCCAGAGTATTGTTGGCAGTCACGATGAAAAAAGGATGGTGAGACAGTAGGGGGAGAAGCGGTGGTCATGCGTAGGTCAACGTGGCGTCGTTGGACCTATTGAGATGATCCAACTCACCTTTAGCACATTCGCTAACTCCTCTGTGATTTCCCATTCTATTTCATCAAGCTCAAACCTCTGGAGCTCATTGCTCAGATCTGAGGTAAATTCTTTCAGTGCCTTCCTATGTTTTAAAGCAAATTGTAACATGTCATAGGTGGAATCCCAGCAAGTCTTCACATCTTGAGGCATGAAATGAATCCTTAGCCCAAGTCTCTTAAGCAGCGCCTTCCATACTACCGACAACTCTGTTGTGATGAAGGCCAGCTTTCGAAGCTGAAGGGTGTTAGCTACGGGGTTTGAGGTACGTTCTCAATCACTCACCTTCACGAGCGTACGAGTAATCGGTGCCATGCTTTCCTTCAACTCCAGCTCCTCCTCCGGTGTCAATTCCAATTTCACTTCATCGACCTGACCAACAAGGTATTCATCATATGTTTCGTCACCTTCGAGGTCTTCGTCCTCCCAGTCTGTCTGGGTTGTATCGCCTTCATTCTGAATCCCCTCTGCCAACTCCAAGATATCACGAAGAGCGTGTTTCTCTGCAACGGTTAGGTCCTCAGCCTCCGTTTCTGGCAGCTCAAGTTGCTTTAATAGGGATCTTGCAATGAGGCTCAAGACGTGGAGAAAACAACGAGCGCGATTGGCCTTGTTGTATGCGGGAATGCGCTCGTGAATTTCATTGATCATTGTGTCATTATTTGATGCATCGTCGCATGTCACTGACAGGATCTAGGATCAAGATAAGTCATCTGACATTCGTAAATGTGTGATACTAACTTTGTGTTCGATGCCAAAGTCCTGCAGGATTTTTTGGAACGCAATAGCGAGCTTAACGCCACGACGTGACTATCATGCGTTCAGTAATGTTTCCCCCTTTGATCAAGCTCAATGTAAAGTGGCTTGCCTTAGAAACTTCAATATTGTCAAGAACAAGTGCCACTGTGTCTCCATTGAGCTCGAGGTGGACCGTGACAGCCAAGTAAGCGTGGTGACTAGGAGACGTCCAGGTGCCTGTTGCGAAGTTCAGACGGCCTTTGTACTCCTGCACGGGTAGGTCAATTATTGAACAACATAATGGACCATACTTACCCTGAGTAGCTTTACAATCCGTTCCCGTGTGCGTGCAAACGCCGACTTGACATCAAGCGAAACAATAGATGTTGACGGGGTATATGGTTCAGGTCGACCGGCATTCATCAAGGCCTTGAAGCTACGACTCTCAACAATATCGAAGGGCAAAGCGCTTTTCGAAACCCAACGTACGATTTGGGCCCTTGTTACTGTGGGTAAGCCCGTCTCCGTTAAGAATGTCAAACACTTACCTGATTTCCGCCTTCAAGTTGGTATCATTCCGTGTCATGTAGGTATCGATCCCCTTTTCCTTCCTCTCAAACGAAGCAGGAGTCGTTCCCGACACATTAAACGGCTCTAGAACCCTTTTTCTAGCCTCATTGACATTGCCGCATTTCATTGCCCTGTTGAACACCTCTTCCTTCCAGCAGCGTAACGCATGGCGCCGGAGGTTCCCAGTGGATGACCGATCGCTTTCCGAATCAAGATACCGACGGCATCGGTAGTTACACCCAGTACGTGTGCATACGAATGTGTGAGCCTTTCGGCCTTTGACATATTCAATAAGAGGAATTGGTTCGTAGAAGGCATAGACTGCAGATTTCCAGCCGCGTATCAAGTTTTCTGGAGATTCAGGTCAGTAAAACCTATTGCGTGATATCATATTGATGACTGACCCAATTCCTTTCTATCTTCATCATCCCTTGCTGCCTTGTCAACGCCACCCCGCTTCTTAAAGGCCCTATCCGTAGGAACTTCAAGTTTGACAATGTCGGGAATGGCGTCAGAACTTTCCGAGGAAGAGGTGTCGTCGCGTATGTCAGGCCGGGGTGCATAACTCTTTTTTTGCCTCTTGGTGTGCGAGGGTTGGCCGAGAGCTTCGTCCATGATAGCTATGCCAGCCTTCCTTTTAGTCGATGTCGATGTGACTGTGTCCCGAGTCTCAGCCTGAGCTTGTTTCGCAGAGGAAAAGATGAAGGGTTGTTCCGCAGACCGGAGGGGTCTAAACAAACCGGGACGATGTTTGTTAGTAGTAGTCGGGGTTGTTTTGCGCCTCCTTGGCATCGTGGTCGCGGCTAGAGGTTAATTAGGTAAGTGAGAATCTGGGCATCCTTCCTGGGACCGCCTTTTTGCGCCGTTTCTTGGAACCAGGTGAGATCCAGTGGGATCCCGGCCACCTGGCTTTGAGACCAGCAACTCCAGGGTTGAACGTTGAACTCGAGCTGATCAGAAGACTGGCCGTCAAGCGTCATATTTGGATGCGTGGGATGCATCGTACTATACGATCCCCAGGGTGCATGTAGACTCGAGAGTCTTTACCCTCCTTTATGGGCGACAAGACAGTGAACAGTTTCGCCTCATCAAGGCTTAGATGGACGAATCAGAAGCGCTCAGATTCTTGCTCACAAATTTCACATCTTACACGGGCGCCACGCCGGTGCCGTGAGCTTTCCGTGGCCTCCACATCTCCACAAACGTGGGGCAACCCATCTCTCAACCCCCCTGCCATTTCATGTTTCAGCGACAACAACTCAAGTTACCACCTTCTGGCTGGACGCTTCAAACATGCTGTACCTTACAAGTGAGGAACCTCTCTCTGGCCATGTCTACACCATAACCAGACTTTCTCTTATTTTTACCCGAACGATGTACGGAAATATCAGCTTTGCGGAAGCATATCTTACAGGGGTTGAAAGGCAAACTACAGCGGCACAGGCCGGGAAGTATCCATGATGCGGTCGGCCTTTCCACTTGCCATCAGGTTCATCAGGCCAAGCAATAGCCCGTACATGAGAGCGAGTTTGTGGCAAGAGATCTGGAGACGAGTGTGGGGGCGGACAGCAGCTCCAAACCAGTCGTCATCACTCACTACTGCAACGCGCGACTAGAACATAACGTCAACAACGTACACTTACGTCAGGCCTTAATACCAACTGAATGCTAGCGATGAACGCGAAAAGCCAAGCGGAAAGAACCAGTGGCGATGTGGTTCCTTCCCGCATCCAGAAATTCAGATTGTTCTCTGATGCTGTTGAACCTACGCACTCGGTCGTTGGGCCATTCTACCAAGAACCTTCTTCTCGGATGATAGTTATTGCCCAAGTGAGTTGGAGAAGTGTCATTCTTGAACCATAGGTTCAGACACGGAGAATAGGGTGGTGGTGACGATGACGATGATTGCAGACTACGAGTGCTATGAGCGCGAAGAAGCCTGAGGAAGAAGAGCTTGAGGGAGATCACGTGGAACGAAAACACGTTACTCTAACTCTGCCACATTCATCCCTATGTCTCGTTATGTATCTCAGTCAATTCCAACAATACCATCGGACAAGTTACAAGAGATGTCAAAGGAAATGCTCATCAGTCATCTGCTGAGCATGCAAGGCCGAGTTCGTGAACTAGAATCCGCGTTGCTAGAAGCCCGTTTGCAACAAAGTGGTACTACCACCGAGTCTCGTCGTACGCTCGGGAAAAGGACGAACAAAGATGCTGATACGCATATTGAAAATGCGAACAAAAAGCATTGTCATAGCACAGCCAAGAAGCCGCCACGTTTCATGCTTGCCTCTGAATTCAGAGAATACTTGGATCAGCAGGACCGAGAGGCAGAGGAGCGGGCCAAGTTGCTTGATGCTATAGAGCGCGGCCATTGAATCATAGAACTGGTGCGGTCCTCTTTTGCATTGTTGAGAATGGCACTGTTGCTGACCTTACTATCCCATATCAAGGCCGCCTATCTTGTTAGCAATCCTGATCTTGCCAAGAATCCTTGATTTATTTTTTTCAATTCACAAAAACCGAATCAACTCACACAACTATCTACACAATTGCAAATGCCCCTCATCGCCAGTCCACTCTTCACGACAAGCGGCACCGTCGCCGGGCCTCCCCAACCATCCGAGTCTCCCCATCAATATACCATACATACCACCATCTTCCATATGGTTACCCATCCGCAGATATGGACGGATTAGCTACTATGAACGTTTTACAATTTCTCCATGTGTGCATGATCCGATGCCTGCACAACACCCCTTTGCATAACATGACCTTTTTAACTTTCGATCGAAAGGAAACCTTTTATCTCGGAAGAATTTGGCTCGCTTTCGGATATATACTGTAGAACATTCGAAGTGATGGGACCCCACTGGTACTTGCACCATTTCAATAGATGCTTCTCCCAACAAAATTTTCATTTCTCCATGATGAGCGCCACGCCGGTACAGTGAGCCTTTTATTTTCCACGACTCGTGGGATCTGTTCGTCTGATCTCCCGACCAAACTCCCCAGGCTCGCCGTGGCAACAACTCGGCGCAAACCAGCACGTTTCAACCAGGTGCTATACAGTACAGTAACGTAGCGCGCATTTTATTAAAGTTTTACGCGTTCGGGTTAAACCCCATTAGGGCGTACTATACGGCACCGCAAATCCGCAAAGTCCGAATATTGAGGATCAATTAACATTCGCTATAGAATGACGATGAATGGATATTAATGAATGGACACGTCTTGGTAGAGCAGGAGAACGGCGAGTCCGGAAATGAATGGGTTATTATCTATATGTGTGTGTGTGGAATTTCTATTGTACAATATACAACAATGTATTAACTACTTGGGATCATCACATTGGCCCAAGCCCGACTAAACGATTGGATATGTGATATGCGTGGGTGAAATGAGGGGAATCCATGATGCAGGGGAGACAATAGATAAATAAATAACCTTTCCTTTAAAGTCTGAGTCTATCAGTTCATCGATCCCATATCATGTCTGGGATATTACAACGAAACGAAGTGTGCGACTAAGCAACTAAACCAGGTCGTCACTTGATCCGAGGGAAGAGCTCGAGCAAGAGGCTGTACTCTGGCTGGCCGCCGCACTGACACTGTCTGGAGTAGGTACGAGCGGGCGGGCAGGTTTGCGGGTGCGATCCCCAATATGCTTGACCACACGTGAGCGCCCACGTTCCCGTTCGGCCGCCCGAACGCGCCGGCGTGTGGCGACAGCGACGGCGGGCGCTTTGCCCTTCCACCGACGCGGAGATTCAGTACGTACCAGGAATGTCGCACTGAGGGCCACAAAGACGAGCGCAGCTGCGAGGACAAAGACCGCTTCGGGGAAATAAGCGACGGTAGTTGAGTAGAAGATGCCGAAAATGACCGGCTGCATAGTCAAGATACAGTATGAGCGGTCAGAACAGTAATGGGGGAGAGGGAAAATTCAGGAGCATACCGCTAGGATGGTCTGACCAAGTGCTGTGAGCGTGCCCAAGCCGCCGAAGAGCGCGCCAAGTTCTGGGCTGGCTTGTCGCGAGCGTTGGAGTATACAAATTGCGAGGCTCTCCAGCGCGGGAAATGTGCCGCTGGCGAGGGCGGAGATGGAGGTGATACCGGTGAATATGAGAGGAGACGAAGACAAGTGCAATGCAACGAGAGAGTGCGAGGCAATATCGAGGAGGAGCGAGACCCGTGCAACGCAGAGATCGAACGTGATAGAACGAGCCAAATGATTAGCCGTGGGAGCTGATGGCGGCACGGAAACGGGCGTTGTCGGTGCAGAAGATGGTTTAAAAGTCGAGATAAGGACTGGAGGAAGATTTTAGTTGCATGCGGGATGTGTGTGTTAGCGATACGCACAGGGCATCAAGACAAGAGTGTTCACAGCTCGCACAGAGGAGACACAAGTGATGTAGTAGCTCAACTATGCTAAAATTAGTTGTGTTTATTTGCAAATTGACGAGACAAACGTGCCTCTTCTGCAGACCAACCAAAGACATGACCCGCGTAGAGATATTTGACCGGGTAGACACCCTGCCGGAGACAAAAGTAAGATTAGCTTGGAATGCATTAAAGAGTGCTCAGATTACGTACATTGGCGAGAAGGAGAGCAAACACCGCTGTAGCGAGCCACGACATACTCCAGTCTTTCTGCAGACGGTTATTTATCAAGCGTTTCCTTGGCACAAAAACAGCCAGCGGGCCGAGAAGTCGCTTCTTGAGCGTAGGTTTATTCAGCACCACAGGAGAATCTTCCTTCTGCGCGGCGCGCTGCCTGGCTTTGTCCAATGACTCTGGAATCACGAACAGGATCAATATAAAGTTTATCGCGCAGCATAGAATTGCAGCCCAGAACACCGCCGTCACTGTCTGTCCTTCACGATGATGCAGACCAAGAGACTGGACGTGAAGGAGGGGGTATCGAATAAGGAATGCGCCGAGAGTTGGTCCGAGCGCGATCCCAACATGGGACACGCCTGCAAGTCGCGAAAATATGTGAGCGCGTGAACCGTCGGAGGTGCAGTCGGAGATATATGCCGAGACCGCAGCTTGCTGGGTTACGTGACCACCAAGGATGCCCTCTATGATAGGTGCAAGGAAGAGAAACTTGCGACCATGACGCGAAAGGGGTGAGGATGGGGTCGATGCAAGCACGAAGGTGAGATCACTGTGAAAGGACGTGAGTGTGGGAGAAATGGGTATGAAAGGGTGAATATACGTGAGGAGGAGACCGATGGTAGAAGCCGCAAGGACTTTGTTCCTCCCATGTTTCTGGCCATAATGACCCCACCAACTGGTGGTGCACGCGCTCAGTACGCCCATAACCGTGATCATGATGGTTTGCAGACGTGCAGCACCTGCCTGTACGGCTGGGTCCGAGAGGCAATCTTGAGACACGAGCTGCGGCGGGCCGTGCGCACCGTCGTCTTGTCGGAGCTTTGAGAAATGGGGAAAATGAACGGGGATAGGAGCGGGGAGTTCCGAACCAAGGGTAGATGGTGATGAAAGATGAAGGGGGTGGATATCGCCAAAGGGACCATCATTTTGCTGTCCGTGCAATGTATTGCAAGAGAGTTGGGTGTAAACCTGTACACGGGGAGCGATGGTCATACCGCGCTGAACATGACATATCAAGTGAGACCAAGACCGAACGGGAATCAGTGACAACGCACCACAACTGCGGCGGCCAATGCGAACGGGACAATCCTGGAAAGAAAGAACGTTAACCAAAGGAGAGAGCGATGAACGGAGGGACTTGCCATAACGGTCTGGGTCGATAGAACGGCTTCTTGTTGGTGGGACGATCGATAGGAAGGAGTGGATCAGTTTCTGAGAATTGTGGATACGGGTCCATAGTATTATGTTGGGGGAAATGACACGAGGGGGAGGTGGGGGTGAATTGATGGAGAATGTCATGTTGAGAGGCGCTTTTATACATGTTGGGGTTAGGTGAAACGTGGTTAACGGGAGGCAAATTGTGGGGTGTTCTAACATAAATTACAGAAATTCTAGATGGAACGAAAGCGGGCTTGTGGCCTTTGAGAGAAATCAGGTCTAAAGGAGAGGCGTGCGTGGAGTAGGGAAAAGAAGAAATAATAATTATCTAATACGACCATTGATCGATTCCGAGTCGATTCGGAAGGGAAGTGCAAGAGTATGTTTGTTCTTGTCCTCGACTCTCCCTCTACGACTCCCCCTCATTATGGACAAAAACTCTCTCCAAGAGGACTCTCATTACAACGCCGTAGCTGGTCCTTCCTCAATACCTATCAATTCTTCCCTATTTCTTCCTCCACCAGGTCCGTATTATTTATCCTTACCTTAATTCCTTCTCCATCTCTCCTTCTTCCCACCTTAGCCTCTCCCCGCCCTCCACAGCTTCTTGAGAGTACACAAGACCTCATCTCTAGATTTCATCTCCTCACCGCCTACGACAAGTTTGTTCGACCCTTTATCACTCAAGACCATGATCCCAACTCCAACCTACCGACAACGCCCGCCGTTGCTTCTTCGCCCGACAAGGGCAAGGGCAGGGAACGCGACCCCGGAACACCTACCATTGCGTCCGCCGCAACGCCCGGAACGCACCATGACCCGGACGATGACGAGGGGAGGGATGGGAAGAAAAAGAAAAATACATATAGACACCTCATCAAAGGCGTTCCAGGTACTTAAAAATCCCTATCATCTCTCCTAATCTTGCCGACTCTTTTTTTTCCATCAGGCAAACATTCCATAAAGAAGGATGATTTCTTAACCACTATTATCCAAGTTCCTCCAAAGCAGCATATACCAATAACGCCATTCGACCCTCGCACTCAAACTGATGCATTCGCTGTCTCATTAGAAGGGCTCAAAGGCGTATGATATCCCAATTTCTTCATTATACTCGAGTCAAACCCAAATCATTTTAGTGGAATATTCATGCCCTTGTCCCGGAGTCTACACAAGCACGCGAAGACCGAAAGAAGCGGGTACGTGCCGCTCTCGTGGTTCTCTTTGCCAAATTAATCCCCCCCCTCGCTAAATTACAGAAAGAACTCAAAAAGTTGGCAAAAGCACAAGGCAGCGTTGCCCCACTTTCGGCCAGCACCCCATTACCTCCAACTCCTACCGCTGCGCCGACACCTACCCACCCACCTGCCCAACCACCACGCACGAGTACTCCCGTACCAGCTCCCCGTGGCATCAAACGTGAATTTGATGACAGCGCTGTCACACAGCCCAACACGCAGGGCCCGGGCCCGGACCTGCCCCAAGTCAGTGGCGTCGGTAGCTTAGCGGCAACTTTGGCGCAGGGTCAAAAACCGGGGGCAGCTAAGGCGGGCGTGCCCGGTGCGCGGCCGCGGCCAGTTAAAAAGCAGCGTGTAGTGAGTTCAGTTCTTGGTTCACCTTAATAGCCGACTACCAGAGTTCGCGTTGCGTGATCCCCTAACCGGTGGATGTCTGTGTGTAGTTCCCAGTAGCAATGGTCTACGCCCAGTGCCCCCGTATCCCCTTGTGGCCCTTTATTGTCCTGACCCTGTGTTGCTGACCCTGGTTTTGCTGACAGGACGTGCAAGGTCAGGCGAGAGATATACACCCACTCCCGCCAATGCAGCAGCCCACTCCACAGGGTGTGTAATGCTACCGCAGACTTTTTTCTATCCCTTCTTGAAATGGCGCTTTTAATTCGCCGCCTGACAATGGTGTATCCGTCGGTCGCTACGCGACACAAATCTACAATCCCCCTAATCCTAAGTTAGGGCCATGTGATTCCGGCGCCTACTCCTCCGCTGTGTGTATGGATGACATGCCATGGGGTTAAGCTGATTCCTGTCATCTGCTTACCCGCTCAACGTTATATTACTCACGTTCAAATGCACAACCATACTCTTTCATCACGCCTTACGAACTATCCGTTGAATATGCCTTACATGTAGTCAATTGCATGCCCACACGACCCATCACACTTTCCCCTCCACCTTCATCACCTTCCCCGTCCCGTACACATCATCCATTCCTTTAAACGCACGAGTATGACGCGTACGCTTCGTGCGTACCTTATGTTCTACTCTCCATCAATTGTACAGTTTTTCTTTTAATATGGGTTTCACTCTCGGACAAAAGGCTCTGAGACATCTAACCCGAGGGGGCTCCGTGAGCTTGAGTGAGGCAGTAACTTATTTTTAACGTTCCCCGGTCTGGGTCGTGTCTCCGTCGTGAAATTGTCAGTCCCCACAGCACGGTGGCGCATGGTGGTTGGTTGGATTAGTTGGTTGGCGAACGGGTGGGAAGTGGTCCGAACTCTCGGGTCTGGGCGCACAGAAGGGCCTCAGATGAGATCCTGAAGTCCACGCTCACCCCACTCCGTTCCTCACCGTACCGCCGTGGCACACATGTGCGGTGTTTATCTCTCCATTCTCTGTCCAGAGCCGTCCTTTATCCCCTCCCCACAAGGAGATGGTGCGGGAAACTGGGTACACACGCGCCTTTTGAACCACGTGGAGGCTGTGTGACATTTGGATCCAAGCGGATGATGGGGAACATCCAATGTTACTCAAAGTGCGTGTGAACATTCATGGGATGTACAAATCACCCGGGATCTGTCAACACTTAAATGAGGCTTGGTGATCATGAAATTTTTTTTAAGCAATATTGCGTTGGGCAAGGGCGTTGGGCGCGGCAACTTTTTAATTTCTTTTTTCGATGGAGCCTCTTCACGGGTCAGTGCGGTGTTGATTTAGTTCTTGTTCAAATTCAAGGCATTGAATGATTGTGGCCGAGGTGCAATTTGGGTCTTGTGTCATGGCATAAATCATGAAGTTCACAGAACTCAAGCCCTAAGGAGTAGTAGATATACATACACAGCACACAATCGATGTCATAAGGTCCGAGGTTGAGGATGGATTGGAGGGCCTTGATAATTGTCAGTGTCCGAGTGAAGGGGATGGCGTCTCGGAGAGCTTTTTGGTGAACACAACATGGGTGTGCAAGCAGGGCAGCATAGACCTCACTGAGAGCGGTGAGATTGAGCTTGGAGATTAAATCGTAGTCATAGGCCTCGAAGAGCCAACGCAAGTGGTTGACCCAGTGGACCGGTGATAACGGTCCGTAAACCGGAGATTGCGGTCCGAACCCTGGTGCTGAGGCGCGTCGACCTTGAGGGCACAGCGACGCATCTTCATCCTTCGATCTTGTCAACGCAAGCAAAAAATGTCGCTCGGAGGGCAGACTCCTGTATTTGTGATGAGTAAGGTCAATAGCATCTGGGAAAATTTTCAGCAGTGCTCAATCTATAATCACCAGATGCCGCACCGGAACGGCATTCTGGTTTGAAGGCTCAGGTATCGAACATTACGGCTGCAAAAGTACGTTTTTTTGTTAAATGATCTTGGCCAGGATCTGCTGAACACCATAATCAGACCGTCGCGGATGTCATTCGGACGTGTCTCGGTCCCAAATCAATGTTAAAAATGATCCTCGATCCTATGGGAGGGATTATGTCAGTTCAAAGCCATTCGACCATCATCCCGAGACCTTCCTGATAGATATCACTGCTTTTCAGCCTCACAAATGATGGGAATGCGATTCTTCGCGAGATTGATGTCGCTCATCCTGCAGCAAAGAATATGATCGAGCTCAGCCGGACACAAGACGAGGAGTGTGGGGACGGGACAACTAGCGTGATTGTATTGGGTACGTCGTCTGCCAGATTCTGTATCGCTCTTGAGATGACGTTTGTCTTCCTCTATGTAGCCGGCGAGATCCTCGCACAGTCCCTCTCGCAACTCGAACGCGACATCCATCCAGTCGTCATCATCTCAGCCTACAACAAAGCGCTCCAGACCGCGCTCGATATCGTCTCCCGGGTCTCCGTTCCGATTGACACGACCGACGACGCGCAGATGCTGGCACTCATCAAGAGTTCTATTGGCACAAAGTTTGTCATCCGCTGGGCCGACCTTATGTGCCGCCTCGCGCTTCAGGCCGTTCGCACTGTCTCGGCCGATGATGCAGGCGTGCGCACGGTCGACATTAAGCGCTATGCTCGAGTAGAGAAAGTCCCGGGAGGAGAGATCGAGGACAGTCGAGTTCTGTCTGGCGTTATGCTCAACAAGGATATTGTGCACCCGCAAATGCGTCGTCGCATACACAAACCACGCATAGTGCTCCTCGACTGTCCTCTCGAATATAAAAAAGGCGAGAGCCAGACGAATATCGAGATCTCAAAGGAGGCCGACTTTGCGCGTATCAACCAAATCGAGGAGGAGCAAGTCAAGGCGATGGTCGATCGCATCCTCGAATTCAACCCTGACCTCGTCATCACAGAAAAGGGCATTTCAGGTCCGCTGTCCGTGCCCTCAGAATCGATCGTGCATAACCTCCCTATCTCCAGATTATGCTCAGTACTTCTTCGCCAAGGCGAACGTTTCGGCGCTCCGGCGAGTTCGCAAGTCAGACAACAACCGCATCGCGCGGGCAGTGGGCGCAACGATCGTCAATCGTGTAGAAGATCTACGAGAGTCAGATATTGGAACTTGTTGTGGCCTATTCAATATTGAGAAGATCGGTGACGAGTGAATACCTCTTTTTCTCTCTGTAAAAAATTCCAGCGCACCAACTCAACGCCTTCCAGATACTTCACCTTCCTGACTGAATGCACAACCCCAAAAGCGTGTACCATCCTCCTTCGCGGACCGTCCAAAGACATCCTGAACGAGATCGACCGTAACCTTGCCGATGCGATGTCCGTCGCGCGAAACGTCGTGTTCAACCCGACGCTCGTTCCTGGCGGCGGAGCAGTCGAGATGGCCGTCTCTGTAGGCCTGCACGCGCGCGCTCGGGCCGTAACGGGCGTCGAGGCGGGCCCATTCCGAGCTGTCGCAGACGCGCTCGAGGTTATCCCGCGCACGCTCGTGCAGAATGCGGGCGGGAACGCTATTCGGGCCCTCACGGCGCTTCGAGTGCGTCTCTATCCCCCCTTTCTCCGCTTCGCTTGCATTTCTTTTTACTTCCCTCTGATTTTTTTTTTTTTTTCAGGCAAAACATGCTGGCGGAGAACATTCGTGGGGCATTGATGGCGAGACGGGCGAGATTGTGGATATGAAGACGTACAAGCTCTACGAGTCTGCTAGTGTTAAGGTTCGTTAAACGTTCACCACACGACACACACGACACAACCTAACATGGCACGCGTGCATCCACCACAGGTCCAAACTTTCAAAACCGCCATCGAGGTGACTTGAATTTTTTTTCGTTACCTTTTTGTTGACTTGCCTTTCGTTTTTTCTGCTGCAGGCCGCGCGTGTCTTGTTGCGTGTCGATGACGTCGTTCAGGCTACAAGGAAGGAGCGCCGACAGGAGCAAGCACCGCCTCCAGAAGAGCCGGTGCAAGAATGATTTTCATTCCGGGGGGTGATCTTTCATGTCCAAGCTTCTCTAGCAATAGTCAAATTGTAGCATCAAATTTTTCTTTCATCACACCCCATCCAAAACCGTACAAGTTCCTTAAGGAATTGGCTGTACGAACCATCGGGAGTTTTTCCTTGGACTTGCTGAGAGCACACGCGAATCAAAAGTGGGTCCACTACAATCCATTTGCAACGGCAGTCCATCTAGGGAATGAATAAGGTAACGAAAAAAGGTAAAGACCAGTTCAACTACCACCAACGAATCTCCGTCCATAGCAAGGGTGCAAACACCACAATTGCCGTCCAGAACTGGCCATATGAAAAAAAAAAAAAGGTAAGGAACCAGAGCAGACAGATCGA
>QLPA01002008.1:0-23747 GCA_003313945.1 Lactifluus pinguis | reverse complement strand
GTCGGCTCTCCGATTAATCGGGCCACGGTCTGTCTCACTCGGGAGCCGAGCCGTCTCTGCTCCACTTCTCTCGGCAGGTGATTACTCTTTTTCTGTCTCACCGATGTCTCATCCCCTTCTTTCCCGCGGTCCCGTGGTCTCACCCGGACATGATAAAACGATTGAGTTGGAGAATGGGTTGCCAGCTTCCCGGAGAGACTTGGACGAATCCTATCAGTTTGACATGTTCCTTCCAGATGCCGGTGCTGCCACCGACCCTCCACGCTGGATCGCGGCCATTGATCTGTGCTGCTTCCTGCCTCATGGTTATATATCACGTTTCCATGAGAAGCGAAATGGGGTTTGGAGGGCTCACGTCTAGAAACAGGCACACCGCATTTGCGACTCGCTTTGCCAATCTCTTGAGGGAAATCGTAGTGTGGGATGGTGATTGGTCCCTGGTCAGGATTTGTCTGTACCAGTCGTCGTAACCAGGCCACTGTAAGGGTAAATTAATACACTCAGTGCCCGTCAGACGCGCGAATTGGGAAAATGCCCACCTTGATGCGAACGTACATCGACGAGTAGGTCCCGACTGGGGCTTCAATGAGCGCACCCAACAGCATCCTGCAGTCACCCGCCGCAGCGTGGATCAGGTTCAAGCACAAGTCTACTTTATTGTTGTGAACAAAGAAGATAGGCATATGAAGCGTCGCATTGACGTAGCGACGGACATCGGAAAGATTGTTTGGGCGCCAAATGTATGGTGGAACGACAGAGCCAGAAGGACGAATCTGGTAGTCGAGCAGCCAAGCAGGCCTTCCATTAATATGGGTAGAAGGAGGGACATTCTGTATAGCGGGAATGGTGATAAAAAATGAGCCTGGCCATTCCGGGGAGGGAGTGGGATGGAGCGATTGGTAGTCAAACCCCCCCAAAAGGTGGGTGATGATGTACTGCTCCGCGCCTGCTGGACCAAACATTCGAGAAATGTAGCCATCAATGAGTATATCTGTATTCACATCCATCTCCACCTGCAAGCTCCAAACGCTAGGATGTCGAAGGTGGTGGTGTAGTGTCAACAAGTTGCGGGTATCGGAAGCTGAGGAAGGGCCCGGGCCGGAGGCCACTCACAGTTATCACAAGGCACGTCCCGTTCAAGTATTTCACATCCACATCTCACACTGGCACTTCATGCGCTTCACGTCTCAGTGTCTATTGTTGGAGTGCTTCGTACATCTGTTCAGTTCTCAAAGGCACCCTCGAGGGCCTCACCACCTCAATTGCGCGGCCGTCCTCGATAGTCGTCGAATCGCTTCAGATTGTCGTGTCCGAGACCTTATCAACTGCTTTGGATTGAAAATACCTTGTCCTAGATTGGTTACATGCTATTATCGACCTGCCGGCTTCCATGTACGACATGCGCCGGAGTTCTGCAGGGCGCCATATCAAGGTCCCCTCGCTCTCCCTTGAGCCTTGAGCCATTTGTCGAGGTGTCCTGATTAGAATCACTCTCAACAGTTTATAAGGAGCCCACCAGGCAAGCCCTCTGCCAGTCATGATAAAAAAAAAGGGTTGGTACACCAAGCTAAGTCGATCCGCTCGCTCGTCTTTGGACGAGATGCGAGTCTAGATTGGGATGTCTAGGCAATCACTTTTTCTCCGTCTGCTGAAAAACGTGAAAGATAACACCACCGTGCAAACTCGATATTATCGTAGTCCACTGGAACGCCGCTGCCTGCTGCGGGAGGTGTGTAGTAGGCGGCCGCCTCATTGCAGTTCGATATCCCGACAACAGCTCTGGCAGCCTCAGCGTTCAGCGACGGCGCGTGGACTTTTTCTGAAGACTTCTTTGGTTTGCTTTTGGTTTGATGTTAGAGGATGAAGCGATGGGCGTTGTTGGTGGTGCCATTGACGGGAGGGGTAAATCTTTCCCTCGTGAGTCGCCTTTTTTGGCTCTGCAATAAATGTTTATTTCACTCGCAGCTTTACTTCTTGAATCAAACCTATTCCCATCATCGTGGTAGAGGAAGATAATACATTGGCGATAGTAACTAGTTGCATCTGATGTAGTAGGGACGAAGCATTGAGTCAGGGCAGCTAACAGTCACGGTGGTTCCAACTTGGACATGGTGTTTCGCCAACAGAGGGCTACATTACATCGTACGAACCTATGAAGGAAGTCACCGAGAAATGCGGGAGAGAATAATTATAGTTAGAGAATCTGAGGGAGAGTATGTGATAGTCATCAAGACACAATCTGAGTATACAGCTCAACGAAGACAACTTGTTTGGGCTGCTTTCAATATGATCCTGGCGGTCGTCATGAATAGGAGAATGGGTGTGTGAATGTGATTAAGACATGGATAGATGGGCCAAGACGTACTTCGATGCATCGGTTATAGCCAGATGCTCATTGAACATCGAAGGATCCACCAACCGCAGGCTGACAGGATGGCCTGCTACTTGTTGTTCATTGAGAAATCTGGTAAATGCGTCCCGAACATCGCTCCCTCTAGAATATCCAACTTCCTCAAGGTCAGGAAGGAGCTCCAGTGGTGGCTCTCCATCGTCAGATGATAAGGAACGGAAGATTTTCTCAACGAGATCATCTTGCACATGAATGGCCTTGGTGTTGGTGAACGGCCTAAAGAGTTCACGCCATTGTATTCGGTCTGGATTGTTGTGCAGTTCTGATGATTGCTGGTAGCTGAATGTGACTTGCTTGACAACAGAAAGTATGGGTGAAAGTGAACCAAATAATTGCGCCGCAGTCGCAACCTGGCAGTCAAATTGTGGACACCAGATCTTCAACAGCAAGGGAGTGTCCCAATTCCAAGGGACCGCATGTAGGGAAATGGAAAGCGAACTGAAAGTTACATGGACAGCGCTAAATGTGAGGATTTTGGATGCTTGCATGAACCGCAAGAGGCGTGGAACAGCAATGGAGCGCTCATAAGGAAGAGAGAAATGAAGGGCGTTGAGCGAAGGGGCGCTGATACGAGAAAAAAAGCTTTCCGAATAGTAGGTATCCACACCTTGGAAGCCGAACCGCTGTAGCTTGGGAAGTATGATCGTGTCCAGAGTCTGGTACGACTCGGAATGCAGTTCAACATCATATCGAACAAGGATACCAAAACGAATGGACAGCCTCTCTAGCTGAGTCATAAGCGAAAGCCAGGTAAGTATACAACTCGGAGGGAAATAGGCGGAATCTGGGATATCGAGAAGCTCGAGAGTGACAAGGCCGGCAGTAGTGCTAAGTAAGGGTGACCTAATTGGAACGGAAGCCTCCAAAAGTCTGAGATGGCGTAGATTGGGCGCTTGAAACGTTATGGGAAGGTCCAATTCGAGTCCAGTCCGAGAATTGATATACATGCGTTCCATAATTTGGAATTGACTATCCATAGCTGTGACGAACTTCCCGACATTTGGGAGTATCCAAAAGTAGACGCGACGCACACGATCACGGTGTGAAAGTGCGAGCAATAGACCCGATTCATCTTCTGCTGTCATCTGCTGCAGATCCAAAGTGTGATAATAGATGGTGAGTGGTAAATGTGGTGAATGTGCAAGCATTTCCGCTACAGGCACGCCATTGGTGCACAGGAGATGAAGGTCGAGCCGGGATGGCGATCCAAGAATAATATTTTGCCACAGTCTACAAACATGTGCCAGTTTGTACCACCAACGTGGGTCGGGCCAAGTAATGGGCCAGGCCATCCCAGATCTATCGGCACAATAATCTGGATCTGCCAGCCGATAAAGATGAAATATGTTGAGAAGAACGTCATCATTAAGGATATGAATAGGTGAGTATCGTATATTGCTGTTGAGCCTTATTAATTCATAAGGTTGTGAACAGATCAGAGAACACAACTTGAAGGATTTGGAACTCACGACTTGGCTCACGTCTGCCGAGCCTTCTAATGAGAGGACAGATTATGGCCGAGAAGCAACCAGCCATTTCGGACAGGTGGTAGGTGTGATTGAAGAGTGTTTAGTTGTGTAGAGGCTCAGGGGTCGGAGTAACTGGGCGCAGAGCTTTACCCAGAATGGGACGCCGCTGGTGGTCCACTTTCAATCTCCCTTTCCGCACCTCCGAAAACCCACTACGTTCGTAGCATGCACGTTCATACAGCACAGATATGGCACTGTGCCAGGCCAATACTGGACCTCGCCACTTACTAGTATAAACACTTCAAGAACTGTCAACCGACGCCCCATCGCGTCGTGAATACGTGTATATTTGTGCGAGATGTCTGTTGTATGCTATACCATCGAGATGGACACCCTTGCTCATCCTCGTCGATTGTCATAGGGTTCGTTTGGGCACCGGCCTTCGGTGCTATCACTTACGACCGTGGTGACTCGGAGTAATTGTATTATTTTCGATTTAGACGGGAATGCTGTACGCCATGGTTGGTGAATTCGATCGCGTGATAGAGAAGGTTCCCAACTCGACAAAGACAACGAGGCCGAGACAACAAGGTGACGCCTGATGGGCTTCGAAGTTGCAAAAAAAAAAGTATCCGCCGTGGAGGAAATCACCAATATGAAAATGTTTTTTTTAAGCAAGGAGATCAACGTCTACGATGGCGGATGGGAACACGCACCGAGATAATGTTTTCCGCCCTTCCTTTTACATGGAAGGAGTACGAAGAGACTGCCGAGTTCCTCTGCGCTGGAGGCTGTACTATCCACCTCAACACCTTCACGACGACCGTTATTCTCACTCTTGTTGTTGACGGGAGGTAGAGGAGGCTCGAGCGCATACATGTCATACGCAGCTAGGTGGTGTATATCACCCACGATGCCCAATCGTGGCGAAATCTTGACACCTTGAAAAAGGCTTGATTTCGCCTAGAAAAAAAATGAACAAAAAGGAAAAACGTAAACCAAGTTTCAGTGTTGCAGAGAGAACCGACAAAAAAAAACTCACGGCAGTTGGAGTTCTTATTAGCCAGAGTTCAGCATGTTCGTCCGCGTTCACTGCATCATAGTCAAACTCTCCAAACTCGACATCACCGTAGTAGTCCGCCGGAACGCTGCTGTCTGCTGATACGGGAGGTGTGTAGGCGGCCGCCTCATCGCGGTTCGATATCCGGACAACAGCCCTGGCAGCCTCAGCGTTCTGCTACGCCACATTTTCTTTTCTAGACTTTTCTAATGACTTCTTTGGTTTTTTTTGTTTGATGTTAGAGGATGAAGCGAAGGGCGTTGTTGGCAGTGCCATTGACGGGGGTAAATCTTTCCCTCGCGAGTGGGGAATGCCCGCAGAAAGTCACGTGTCAGCTCGGCCAGATTTCGTATCTCTTTGCAATAAATGTTTATTTAGCCCTGTGTGTTTCCCCACTATCTATTAATGTTCACTCCGTACTAACTAACTCATAGATTTACTAATAGTAGACTACACGTTCGTCATGCATGTGCTCGGGTCAGCAATCGTAATGAGTGACGTAAGTGGCGTTATACCATCGTCCGTATACTTGCCTTCGAAGTATTGGTTGATCCTGCCAAAAAAAAAGATTCGATACGTCGCTACAAGCAAAGTTGCAATGTACTGATAGAATCGCCTCCCAACAAGTTCATTTCCTTCTAACATGGCTTGCAACCACCGACGCTGTAAAGGAGTTGCGCGTCCTGGGTCCGTCAGGATCGATGTCTGTCATCCTCCTCTTCCCCGGACTCGCTGCTTCCGCTTCGGCCTCTGCCACTCCTGCTTCTGCCTCCTCCTTTCAATCTCCTCGTCGAGGTCGATGCCCTCATCAAGGATCGGTGGTTCGACAGCCCCGGCATTGCGTCGCATGTACCATGCGGGCGACGGATCGAACAATTCCAAATCCGTTTTGCTAACCCCGCTGTCCGCGAGCACTTTATGCCCGCGGCGGCTTCGGCTTCGGAACGCGCCCTCTTCTTCCGTGTGCCACCCACGGTCGCGCTGTTCATGTCTCCGGCGGCGCGCCCTGGCTTTGAGCGCAGCAAGTACCACGGTCCGCACCCGCAAGTGAAGCGTGACGAGTAGGTCTCGTTGCAGCATCCATCGGACGACGTCGTGGAACATTGGAACCTGTCATTTGACTTTACCACCGTCGCATAGAAGTGGTTTGACGAGGCTCCCGAAATGGTAGCGGGCAGCTGCAGCAGTGAAGGGATGGATGGATCAGGGAAAGCGTATCGGAACTCTTTCGCAAGGTCTTTCATGCCAGACGAGTCGTGGGGCCGCATAATATGATGAAGAGGTCGAGGACGTACAGAGTTTCGATTTTGTATGGTAGTGAAGAGACCGTCTTGAGGCCACTGTGAACCATGTCGACAATCTTTCCTCGTCAATGATGCACCAACAATCGTACTATAGGGTGTCGAGGTCTCAGTCCAAAAGACTCGCCACGTCCATGAGGCTATGTCCCAGAGGTGGTTGATGATCAGCACAGAACAAGCAACAGCATAAACAGACATACGACAACGTGACATCGACGGTTTCGAGAAACATTTCGCGCCCAGATCCGTCAGGACCGCTCAACAAAAGTAAGTTCTTCCACGGTTCGGGGGCAGGTGGACGCCACGCGCCGACACTAAAATTGCGGCCCCAACGGCCGATGCCGTCTCTCGACCCCACCATCATCTCACCGTGTTCTGCAACTCCTCGTCATCTGTGTTGTGAAGAAGCGTGTCGAAGTGGGGCGGAAGCCGTAACTCCATGGAGAGGTTGTGGATCGTGAGATGAGCGAGCGAGCGTGACTTCATGGATTCGTATAACATTTTCATGGCTGGTGCGACGGAAGAGATGGAAAGTGCTTCGTTCATGCACCCTCAATAAGTCCTAGCTGAAGACGGTGAATGAGCCCGGGGCTACCTTGAAAACGATCAAAACGGGCACGTTTAATGCAAGGTCATCCTTGACCGCACAGAGAACATCGCACTCTTGTTCAACAAAGTTCGACAGCACCTCCTCTTGGAATCATACGACCGTAAGCGTGAATGCGACTTGCTGGTAGATAATATCGAATTATCAACCGATGTTTCATGAAGTCGAAGACGACGGATCTGGTACTTCATGCACGAATCCTGTTGGGAGCGCAGTCGAACCAACTGCGGTGACACTTTACGTGACGCGTGACCGCTGATACCCGAAGGTACTAGTTCCATCTCTGCGTTTTATCTTCAAGTTATTGCCTCGATCTTCATATTCTCATAGCGGCATTCTACCTTTATTATGGACATATTACCCTTGTAAATTGTCTCAGTTACCTACTACCTTAAGTACTGTAACCATTGTGTCCCGCACACCTCAGCCTTTTCTCTTTCTGACTGAGCCCGGGCTGTTCCAGGTATACAGTGCGTCAAAGAGAAACTCCGAGTTCGTGCCGCTTCTTCGAGTTGAACACGGTGCCGATGTCGATGCTCGAGTGAAGTTCAATGGCATTGCACATTGATTCATCGTGAGGATACCTCGACATAGCGCGGCACTTTCTGACGTGAACGCAAAAGGATGGGGCGTAAGCGGGAACTTGAACTTGACCTTCAGGATTGATTCTCGTCCAATAATCCCACATGGAACATCTCCAGCCAAGACGACGAAGTAGGTCCCATCATTCTCAAAAGCCGAATCAAAATCGGCAGACGATGAAACATCCTCGCTGCTAGACACGCGACGCTTGCGCTCCCCACGCCCGCGCACGTCCTTATGACTATTCTGATGATGATGATGATGAAGATGATTCAGTTCGTATCTGTGATGGTTTGTTATTAATAAAATGGGAGAGGAGAAATGGATTAAGCAGGAATTCTGAGAGACACGAAGGCGAACTTTTGGTGACACAGCGCTCTCTTTGGTAACAACAACATCGCGAGGAATCGAGCGGCGTAACCAAACAGTGCGCCACACTCGTCTTGCGGCGGCGGGTCCGCCAGCATTTCGTCCAAGTGGTGGTGGTGGTTATCGTACATCTCGCTCGCGCCGCCTTCTTTGGTGAGAGATGCAGGACTCGAGGGGGTAAAAGTGCGATGCTGAGCGCGAGAAGGGGTGTGAGCGGTCCCGCGCTGCGCGTGGACGCTGCCAGATATATTCCCTTTCGTCTTCTTGCCGCGCATGCTGCTGTATTGGGGAAGAAGGAGCGCGTTTTTTTGGGTCGTCGAGCACGCCTTCTTTGAAAATTCGCTGAGCGTCAAGGGTTGTCGTATTGATCGGGATCGTAGCTGACTGTCGGCCGAGGACGTGCAAGGCATAGTGACGCATGGGGTGAGGGTGGCCAACGGCATATGAGGTTGCTTCCGTTGGCGGAGGAGAATGGCTGGAGAGTTTCTGCCATCAGCAAGAGGGGATGACTTGTGTTGTTGCATGGAAATATTCAGGGAAAGGAGGGGCGAGAGAGGAAGGCTCAGGAGGCCAAACTCATAACGCAATAAACCTTAAAAGCTCAAGTTAGGCTTAGCGAGTATTATCAGATAATCTTGACCAAGGAGGACCAGGTCGAGAATGGCTCGGCAAGTGAAGAAAACACTAGATTGCATGTAAATAACCTGAGAATAGCTCAGCGAGCGAAGGAAACTCTAAGGGATAGGTGTAGATAGCATGTCTATATACGTCCCACTCAATGGTCTTGACATGGTGACCTGACCAACTAGCCTGAGGTTGCCCCGCTTGGCCAGTTTCTCTTAACCGTTGCCATGTTGCAGTCCAGAAGGCGCAGGCAGGGAAAATCAGAAAACGTAGGCTCACACCAGAAATACATCCCCACTTACAAAGGAATTAAACCCTTGACATTGGACATCTCTTCCATCAAGTATAATATTCTGGTGAGTGGGTTAGTCACGGTCCAGGCTGAAAAAAGCAGGACAACAGTCAAGCCACGTACAATTGATTCTATGTAAATAAATTGTGATTAGCCCAATTTGATCCATAAGCAAAATTCGAGAAATCGAGCCGGGTCTCATGTTTGCCTGCAATCCAGATGGTGCTGGGTCTGTAAAGGCCCAACCTATGTAGTGCGGGAACCCAAAGCACAAGTTCGTTCTCTTCTCCACGTAACCATCCATCATTATCAATCAAGGATTGGTCCATAAGTTGATTCTCGGTTGCGGTCTTCACCACATGAATAGTGCCATCGGCTGAAGCTGATGCAGTATGCTGTCCATCTGGTGAGAATGCAACCGATTGGGCTGAAGCGGTGTGTCGATTAACCGAGCCGGCTACGATCTGTCCTGTTGTGGCATCCCACATACGAATCGTGCCATCAAAAGAGGCCGATGCGATACGCTCCCCATCTGGTGAGAATGCAACAGATGTGACCTGACTGGTGTGTCCAGTAAACGGGCCTGCTACGATCTGTCCTGTTGTGGCATCCCACACCTGAATCGTGTGATCAATAGAGGCCGATGCAATACGCTCCCCATCTGGTGAGAATGCAACAGATCTGACCGAACTGGTGTGTCCGGTAAACGGGCCCGCTACGATCTGTCCTGTTGTGGCATCCCACACCTGAATCATGCCATCATTTGAGGCCGATGCGATACACTCCCCGTCTGGTGAGAATGCAACAGATGTGTCCCAATTGCTGTGTCCGGTAAACGGGCCCACTACAATCTGTCCTGTTGTGGCATCCCACACCCAAATCGTGCCATCAAAAAAGGCCAATGCGATACACTCCCCGTCTGGTGAGAATGCAACAGATGTGATCAAAGGGGTGTGTCCGGTAAATGGGCCTGCTACGATCTGTCCTGTTGTGGCATCCCACACTCGAATCGTGCCATCATAAGAGGCCGATGCGATACGCTCCCCATCTGGTGAGAATGCAACAGATGAGACCGAACTGGTGTGTCCGGTAAACGGGCCCACTACGATCTGTCCTGTTGTGGCATCCCACACCCAAATCGTGCCATCATGCGAGGCCAATGCGATACGCTCCCCATCTGGTGAGAATGCAACAGATGTGACCAAATCGGTGTGTCCGGTAAATGGGCCCGCTACGATCTGTCCTGTTGTGGCATCCCACACCTGAATCGTGCCATATAAAGAGGCCGATGCGATACGCTCCCCATCTGGTGAGAATGCAACAGATCTGACCGAACTGGTGTGTCCGGTAAACGGGCCTGCTACGATCTGTCCTGTTGTGGCATCCCACACTCGAATCGTGCCATCAAAAGAGGCCGATGCGATACACTCCCCATCTGGTGAGAATGCAACAGATGTGACCTGACTGGTGTGTCCGGTAAACGGGCCTGCTACGATCTGTCCTGTTGTGGCATCCCACACCCAAATCGTGCCATCAAAAGAGGCCGATGCGATACACTCCGCGTATGGTGAGAATGCAACAGATGTGACCGAACTGGTGTGTCCGGTAAACAGGCCCACTACGATCTGTCCTGTTGTGGCATCCCACACCCGAATCGTGCGATCATCCGAGGCCGATGCGATACGCTCCCCATCTGGTGAGAATGCAACAGATGTGACCCAATCGGTGTGTCCGGTAAACGGGCCCACTAAGATCTGTCCTGTTGTGGCATCCCACACCCGAATCGTGCCATTAGAAGAGGCCGATGCAATACGCTCCCCATCTGGTGAGAATGCAACAGATGTGACCATATCGGTGTGTCCGGTAAACGGGCCCACTAAGATCTGTCCTGTTATGGCACCCCACACCTGAATCGTGCGATTATCCGAGGCCGATACGATACGCTTCCCGTCTGGTGAGAATGCAACAGATGTGACCGGACCAGTGTGTCCGGTAAACGGGCCCGCTACGATCTGTCCTGTTGTGGCATCCCACACCCGAATCATGCCATCAGAAGAGGCCGATGCGATACGCTCCCCGTCCGGCGAGAATGCAACGCAAATGACCGAGTCGTCATGTGCCTTAATCGTCATTTCCAATGCAGGCCAATGCGATAACTGTCCGCGTTCCAACCTCAATGTCCGAGGAAAATGGGGAAGGTATTGATGAAGGATCTGGGAAGAGGCTGGCGCGAAAGGCAGGGCAGAGACGTAGATATGTGGTGCACTTCTTGCCACTGCCATCCCGAAATACCGCACGAATGAAGATCCATCCTTCACCAATCCTAACAAATTCTTCACTTCCGTTTGTGAACGCTATTGCAATTTCATGCAAAGTCAACTACATGTCATATTCATATTGAATTATGCGGTGTACATACCTCTCGCAGCAACCATGCCAACAGGGATGACAATGCTCGTGAAGCAACGCTGACACTCTTCTTCACACTAAGCACTTCCAGCCAAAACAAAAACTTTGTTTCGAAGAGCAATCGAAACTTTTTGAGGACATCCTGATCGAAGGCGAGGCCATATATATGATTGCCCCAGTAAATGCAAGCATATGGTAGGGCAGTCGGAATACATTTGGCGATTCGAGATTCTAAGTCTGGGACGTCGCTGTTGGCGAGATATGATGACTCGAGTTTGCAGATGTTGAATTTGAGGCCATCAAGCATTAATCCAAGGCAGGAATGTGTCAACTGATGGTGGGCATCCGTAAGATCGACATAAAACACGTTACTCGTCTTGCTCGTCAGAAAATCGCGAAATGAGGTATGGAGGGGAAGGACGGGGCCCGTTTGATCATGTGATGTGACATTACTCAGCAGCGAGCCGAGGTACCGGACAATTCTGCGGACCAAATTGGAATCCTCGGGGTGAACAGATGGTGCATGCTGTCGCAGAGCGATCAAAGAATCGATGGAGAGAGGTTCCATCGCAGCAAGAAGCTGTCCCATGATGGACCGAAACAGACCCTGCGCTTCATCTGAATTAAAGTACCCTTGGAGCACTTCTTCGTACAAGTTGTCCAGCGGACCTGAACCAATGAGACCTCGAGAGGATCCCAACAGGCGCTCTACACACTCGTTGGGGCCAAGGCCAAGACTGTCAGGGCTGTTTATGAATCCACATGCAACGGCCGCCCACTGAAACAAGCCCTCTGATGCCTCCACTAGTTTGCTACCATGCGCTTTGAACACGTCCTCGCGGAGCTCGCTCTGAATATACAAGCCAATATCTTGTTCCGTATCGGCAGCTAGTTGGGCGTCATCCATATACAGAATACGGCTGGACCGCGCGTTATCGAATGCATGTTTGATGTGATCTTCTGACCTCGAGGTGATGAGTATGCGAAGGTTTGGCGGAAGGTCGACCACACGTTGGGCAAGAAACGTGTGTAGTCCGTTGTCACCAATTGTGAGACCACTCTCATCCAACCCATCGACGATGATGAGAATTGGATCAACAAGTGATAGGTTCTCGAGTGGTTTAAGGAGGAGCCGTTTGAAAAGTCTACGAGGATCTCGGGTAGTGGCAAAAGACGGATCACTTGCAATGGCCCTCGTGAGGGCGACCTTGAACGGAGGATAGCGATCGGAGAGGTCACGTGCAAGCGTCGTAAAGAAATTATAAGCCTCGTCCTTGGACTCCTTGGTTTTCTCCTTCCGCACAAAGGTAACATACGAACCGAGATATGTCTCGTCGAAGTGAAGTGCGATCTCGTGCGCAATTGAGGACTTTCCCGTGCCTGCCTGGCCAAGGAGAACGAGGCAACATTCCGATTCGGGATTCTCGACCCACTTGATGATGTGGCCCAAGAAATGTTTGCGTGTTTCTGGAAGACAGCCCTTCCTATCGTGGAATCGCCATCCTCCCAAAATAGGGATTTTCCCGATTATTGCACTCAATTCTGTTTTAATTTTGTCAAACTGATGATCGATGGCCTTGTGACTGTCAGGATGACGCACCAGCCTCCGATGCTTGATTCGACATATCCGTTACCTGTGCCTTCACATCCTTTCGCATTTCAGGGACAGCAGCGCCAGCGGTGACAGCGACATGTGTGGGGAATTTTCGTCGTAGTTCTCGTAGTCGGTCGACGGTCTCGCGGAGGTGTTCGACATTTTTCAAAGCCTGCTGTCCTGCAAATAACATGTTGATAATGAGCAGCGAGAGAGGTCAGGACGACGTACCAACTTGTCCATTATTTGTCGCAAGCGGTCCGGTAAACGCGTACGATTTGATAAAATTGGCACATTCGGAGACGCAGTGTAGCATCTCATTGAGCATCTTGACTTGCGTAGACGCCGGCTGGATGTTCTTCAAAACATCCGCCTCATTCGCAAATTCAAACGTATCCAGTATCACCTTAAATGATCTCCGGACGTTATCGTCATGTCGTAACCGGTCCACCGAACTCTGCCAGTGAGCCAAGAAAAAAAGGGTGAATGCTCCATATGATCCAACGAGGCAAGGACGCGTACCTTGGGAATATTGGAGAGGTCAGTCCATGCCGAGCTAGCACGCTGAGAAGTAGCAATTAGCTCTACGAATAGTAGAGAATAACAAGTATGGAACATACTTCTTTGGCGATTGGACTGACGGTGTCCATGACATGCTTCATAAGATTAACGGCACTTTCCCATGTTGTTACAGCATCCATGGCTTCCTCAGCGCGATCGGGATGACGCGACATCCCCGTCTGGCTGACTGGCACCGTTCCCACAGGAATGCCGCTGTCAACGAGAAGATCACCCATCCTGGAAGAATCAGGTATAGGAGCGGTAACTGTCGTGGGTTGGGCCGCTTCAGCGTCAGCTTGGACAATAGGATGCGTAACGCCTCCTTCAGGGACAGGGTTCTCCTGCGGGAGATTCGGGGTGTTGACCTTCCGAGAGGAACTTGCGTCTGATGACAATGTGATCGTTAAGACTGTGGCCGGCTTCGTTGTCTGTCTAGAATGTCCATCCTCATTGCCGAAAACAATGCCGAGTTCTACATGTAGGGTGCTCAGCGAGAAGCATGAGTAAAATTTCCAAAAAATCATGAGACGAACCGCGAGGTGGTTCACAGGCTATCCTCTGACTTCCGACAAGGATGTCTTTCGATTTGGTCCTTTCCGCATACAGAGATACGGTGATATCAGAGTGCGGTTGTGGAATGCTGCTGGAGACTCAGAACCATAACTAGAAATAAAATATGGCAATTCCTCACAAAGCATCGAGAATCTGGTTCCATTCTACGTGATTCTCCACTCTCTGCACAGATCGCGTTCGCATCGTTGTCGCCCCGTAAGTCACAGTGACATAAAATTTTCCTTTCCTCCAGAGGAGGGTCTTGAGGCTCGGAAGGTTGTCCGCTCGGACGACTGGCAGGGGAAAGAGATTTAGGACCTGTCAGAGCATGACCCGACAAAGGTAGTACGTACCAGTGACCCGGAGCGGATAGGAGCCTGGTTGCATTGATCTGACCTGAGCGCGGCTGCTCTGCCTCATGTTGGAGATTTGAGAACCTGAGCTATAGTAATGGTTAACAGCGGAGAACATCTGGATAGGAGACTTTGGCATACGGATTCGGGGTCATCTGGGTAGCTTTTGAAAAGAGTAAGAAAGAGAAAGATGGGTGGGTTGAGGGTTGTTGAGCCTTGAGGTAACCACGTCTGCGCCCTCTCACGCTCAGCGCTAGCGGCAGGGCCACGCGTGTGAAGATCTACGAACATAAAAGTACTAGCCGAGCCCCAAAGCGCCGGGAGTTCAAGTTCACACAACACAGTCGTAAGCGTGAATCGCTGATGTAATTCACGAACAAGTGTGACTTGGCACGAGCCTCAGCGTTGAGCGCTGAGCGACGGCGCGTTTTCTTTTCTTTAACTTTTTTGGTTTGATGTTAGAAGATGAAACGATGGGCGTTGTGTTGGGTCATTGGCCTGGGAAATGCCATAGAAAGGCCACGTGCCAGACCTTGACTCTTTCGGCGAACGGGCCAGATTCAAGTTTTCTATCCTCTCTGCAATAAATGCTTGTTTTACTGGTGACAACTAGCTGTATCTGATGTACACGAAGTCAGGTCACGGTGAACACGTTGTTTCGCCAACAACATGATATTGTTCGAACGTATGAAGGCAGTCAGTCACCAAGAAATACAGTACAGAGAAATCAGAGTACAACGAAGATAAGCTGTCCGGGATGCTTAGTGTTGCAATATAGGTAGTTGTGTTGAGACGTACTTCGATCCACCGATTAGCTCCGTTACTCTAGCACCGAATCGAACATCGAAGGATCCACTAACGCAGGCTGATGGGATGGTCTGCTACTTGTCGTTCATTGAAAAATCTGGTAAATGCGTCCTGAACTTTGCTTCCTCCAGAATATCCAACCTCCTCAAGGTTTGGAACTGGAACAGTAAAGGAACGCTCATAAGGAAGTCAGACATGAAGGGTGTTGAGCGAAGGGGCGCTGATACGAGCAAAAAGACTTTCCAAATAGGTGCTCCCCCCATGGAACTCAAATCATTGTGGGTTGGAGAGTGTGATCGTGTCCGGAGTCTGGTGCGACTGCCATCCAACATCATATCGAATGGACAGCCTCTCTAGCTGGGGCATAAGCGAAAGCCAGGTAAGTACATAACTTGTCTGGAAATAGGCGAATTCCGGGATATCGAGAAGCGAGGATGCGACAAGGCCGGTGGCAGCGCTAGTAAGTAAGTGTGATCCAATTGTAACGGAAGCCTCCAAAAGTCTGAGATGGCGTAGATTGGGAGCTTGAAATGTTACAGGTAACCCCACTTCCGAGATGATCGGAGAATTGATATACATGCGATCCAGAAATTGGGAATTGACCATCCATAGCTGCGACCAACTTGTCCACATTTCGGAGCATCCGGAAGTAAATGCGACGCACGCGATCACGGTACGAAAGTGCGAGCAATGGACCCGATTCATCTTCTGCTGTCATCTGCCGCAGATCCAAAGTGTGATAATAGATGGTGAGTGGTAAATGTGGTGAATGTGCAAGCATGTCCGCTACAGGCACACCATTGGGTGCACAGGAGATGAAGGTAGAGCCGGGATGGTGATCCAAGAATAATATTCGTCTGGATCTGCCAGCCGATAAAGATGAAATAACTTAAGAACAACGTCGTCGTTGAGGAGCAACCAGCCATTTTCTGAGAGGTGGCAGGTGAGATTGAAGGGTGTTTTGTTGTGTAGAAGCTCGGAGGTCGGAGTAATGGGCGCCGAGCTTTTACCCAAATGGGACGCCGCTGGTGGTCCACTTTCAACCTCCCTTTCCACACTTTCGAAAACTCACCCACGTTCGTAGTATGCACATACATACAGCACGAATGTGGCACTGTGCCAGGCCAATACTGGACCTCACCACTTACTAACACAAATACTTCAAGGACTGACGCCCCGTCGCGTCGTAAACACGTGTAACACACAACGCCAGGTGTATATTTGTGCAAGATGTCTCTTGTATGCTATACCATCAAGATGGACAGCACTGCTCATCTTCATCGATGATTAAAAGGCAACTTCATAGGAAACCATGACAGAAGGATACACGAAATGATGCGCTGTAGTATTCGCCTATACGCACCAACATAGGATTCGTTTGGGCACCCCTTCAGTGCTATCACTTATGACCGTGGCGACTCGGAATAATTGCATGATCCGGGAATGCCGTACGCCATGCACCTTGGAAGTATCACGAACTATGGCAATCGACTCATCGAGCTACTCGATTTTGTTGGTGAATTCGATCGAAGGTTCCCAACTCGACAAGGACAACGAGGCCGAGACAATAAGGTAACGCGTGATAGACTTCGAAGCTGCAAAAAAAAAGTATTCAACGCGGAGGAAATCACCAAAAAGAAAATGGGTTTCTTTTTAAGTAGGAGATCAACGTCTACGATGGCGGATGGGAACACGCACCGAGATAATGCTTTCCGCCCTTCCTTTTACATGGAAGGAGTACGAATAGTTCCTCTGCGCTGGAGGCTGTATATCCACCTCAACACCTTCACGACGATCGTTATTCCCACTCTCGTTGTTGACGGGATGTAGAAGAGGCTCGAGCGCCTACATGTCATACGCAGTACTTCTACGGTGTATACCGCCCATGAGGCCCAATCGTGGCGAAATCTTGACTCCTTGAAAAACGCTTGATTTCACCTTAAGATGAACAAAAAGGAAAACGTGCAAGTTTCAGTGTTGCAGAGAGAACCGCTAAATACATAAAAAAACGCACAGCAGTTGGAGCTCTGATTAGCCAGAGCTCGGCATGTTCGTCCGCGTTCACCGCATCGTAGTCAAACTCTCCAAACTCGAAAAATCACCGTAGTAGTCCTCCGGAACGCTGCTGCCTGGTGCTGCGGGAGGTGTGCTAGCGGCCGGCGCCTCATTGCAGTTCGATATCCCAACAACAGCACTGGCAGCCTCAGCGTTCAGCGACACCGCGTTTCCTTTTCGAGACTATTACGATGGCTTCTTCGACTTTTTGGTTTGATGTTAGAGGATGAAGCGATGGGCGTTGTTGGCGGTGTCATGTCGTTGACGGAGGGTAAATCCTTCCCTCGCCGTGGGCGTTTCTGGCCCGGGAATGCCGTAGAAAGTCACGTGCCAGATTTCCTATCTCCCTGAAATAAATGCTTATTTCACTCGCTGCTTCACTTCTGAACCAACCTATTCCCATCATCGTGGTAAAGGGAGATAATGCTTTGGTGTATCTGATATAGTAGAGACGATGCACGAAGTCAGGTCACGGTGAACACGTTGTTTTCGCCCACAGCAGTGCATACGAACTGTGAAGGAAGTCACCAAGAAATGCGGGAGAGAGAAATTATAGTCAGAGATACTGAGGAAGAGTATGTGGTAGTCATCAAGATGCAATCTGAGTATACAATTCAACGAAGATAAGCTGTTCGGGCTTCTTACTAGTACTGCAAAATGATCCTGGCGGTCGTCATGAACAGTAGGATGGGTGTGTGAATGCGACTAAGATATGGGTCGAGACGTACTTCGATCCAACAATTAGCCCCGTTAGTACTCCAGCACCGACTCGAGCAGAGGCTCAAACATCGAAGGATTCACCAATCGAAGGCTGACGGGATGGCCTGCTAAGATATGCGTCGTGCAAAGTCATCGCGTTTGTGATGGCCTGTGACGATGTGTGACTACCTCAAATTACATATGGGAAAAACTGACTGGTCAACTTAAAAACTTTTTGCTGTCCACAATTCTACATAAAATAAATTTCTGTCTGCACAGAGTCCTTCTAAAAGGGCAATATAAGAGAACTGTGCAGCCAGTTTGAGGTAAAATGACTTTGGGGTGACAGCATAGAGTAATTTGCTGATTTGTCACTCATTTGTCACAAGACGTGATGAATTTGCATGACACGTATCTTACTTGTCGTTCATTGAGAAATCTGGTAAATCCGTCCCGAGCAGCCCTTCCTCCACAATATCCAACCTCCTCAAGGTTCGGAAGGAGCTCCAGTGGTGGCTCTCCATCGTCAGATGGTATGGAACCGAAGAATTTGCTGACGAGAGTACCTTGCACATGAATGACCTTCGCGTTGGTGAACGGCCTAAGAAGTTCACGCCATCGTAATCGGTGGACATCATTGCACCATCGTGACGATTGTTGGTGTTGGTAGCTGAATGTGACTTGCTCGACAACAGAAAGTATGGGTGAAAGTGAACCGAACAATTGCGCCGCAGAATCAACGTGCCAGTAGAGATTTCCGCACCAGATCTTCAACAGCAAGGGAGTATCCGACTTGCAAGGGACCGCATGTAAGGAAACGCAAAGCGCACCGAACGTTACATGGACAGCGCTAAATGTGAGGTTCGTAGATGTTTGGATGAACTGCAAGAGCTGTGAAACAGTGAAGGAGGGCTCATCAAAAAGATAGACTCGAAGGGTGTTGAGCGAAGGGGCGCTGATACGAGCAACCAGACTTTCCAAATCGGCGCTTACACCTTGGAATTCAAAGCGTTGTAGGTTGGGAAGTGTGATCGCGTCCAGAGTCTGGCGCGACTGCCATTCAACATCACTGGGACGGTTGCGAAGAGGGGGATGAAATCCAATGGACAGCTTCTCCAGCTGGGGCATAAGCGAAATCTGGGTAAGTATATAACTTGTTGGGAAATAGTCGGATGCCGGGATATCGAGCAAGGGGCCGGCAGTAGTCATAAGTACGGTCGATCCAATTGTAGCGGAAGCCACCCACAGTCTGAGTTGGCGTAGATTGGGCGCTTGAAACGTTACAGGAAGGACAACTTCGGTCCGAGAACGGATATACATGCGTTCAAGAATTAGGGATGGTTCATCCATAGTTGCAACAAACTTGCCCACATTTGGGAGCACCCAAAAGTCGATGTGATGCACGCGATCACGGTGCGATAGGGCGATAAGAATCCCCGACTCATCTTCTGCTGTCATCTGCGGCCGATCCAAAGTATGATAATAGATGGTGAGTGGTAAATGTGCCAGTGGTGAATGTGCAAGCATGTCCGCTACAGGCACACCATTGGTGCACAGGAGATGAAGGTCGAGCCGGGATGGCGATCCAAGAATGACATTTCGCCACAGTCGACAAACACGTGCCAGTTTGTACCACCAACGTTGGCGGGGCCACCGGCAAGCAACGGCCGTCCCAGTACCATCGTCCCGTTCTGCCAGTCGATAAAGATGGAATATGTTGAGAAGTACGTCGTCGTTTAGGGTATGAATAGTTGAGTGTTGCCTATTGCCGATGAACCCTATTAACTCACAAGGTTGTGAACAAACCAGCTTGAGAGAACACAGCTCGGAGGATTTGGAAGGCTCACCTATGCCCGAGTCGAGCCTTCTACTAGTGAGAGGATAGGTTATGGCAGAGCAGCGACCAGCCATTTTTACAGAGGTGGTAGGTGTGATTGAAGGCTGTTCAGTGGTGTAGAAACTTATGGGCTCAGGGTATTAACTAGGCGCTGAGCTTCAAGTTACCCAGAATGGGACGTCATGAACTGCACACCCCTTCCACACTTTCGCAGCCTCACCCTCCATCAACTTAAATAGATACTCAGAACTATATCTAAACAGTAACAGTTCGAGTTCTTTCCCCTTAGTATTTTCGGCGTCCTAACGTCTGGAGCTTGCAGATGGAGATGGATCTACCCGTTGACGGCTACATCTCTCAAACGTTTGGTCCAGAGGGCGCAGAGCGGTACATTGCCCTCCTTTTGAATGGGTTCGACTACCAATCGCTCGAGCCCACAAACACTCCGCAATGGCCAGGCGCTTTCTTCATCACCACTCCCGCTATACAGAATGTTCCTGCTTTCACCCATATTAGATGGCCTGCTTGGCTGCTCGACTACCAGATTTGCTCTTCTGGCACGCCGGTCGTTCCACAATACATTTGGCGCCCAAAACTTGTTGAACAATCCTCCCGACGCCCATCGCTACACCAATGCGACGCTTAATATGTCTATCTTCTTCGTCCACAACAATAAGGTGGCTTGAACCTGATCCACGCTGCAGAGGGTGACTGCGGGATGCTGTTGAGTGCGCACGTTGCCGCCCCAGTCGGGGTTCTGCGCCACGATGTGTGTTCACATCAAGGTGGGCGTTTTCCCAACTGACGACTCGGAACATTGAGTGTATTAATTTAACTTACCTTTCCAGTGCCCTGGTTTCAACGACTCGTGCAGTCAAATCATGACCAGGAACCAAACACCAGCCCGCGCTACGATCACCCTCGAGAAATTGGCAAAGCGGGTCGCAAGTGCGGTGTGCCTGTTCCTAGACGTGAGCTCTCCAAATTAAACCCCATTTGCTTCTCATGGTAACGTGATATTTTAACCGTGAGGCAGGAAGCAGCACAGATGAATGGCCGCGACCCAGCATGGACGATCGGTGACGGCACTGGCATCAGGAAGGAAGATGTCAACCTGATAGGATTGGTCCAAGTCGCCCAGGGAAGCTGGCAGCCTATTCTTCAACTCGATCACTTTTTCAAGCATTAGCAACCCGAGGTGGCCACAGACTCGGAAGCCACATGCGTTTAACTTGACTCGGAGGGCTCAGCGTCACTGGGGTATTTTTGATTTAGTAAACTACTACGCGCGTCGCCCGGGTCACCAGTCCGTGCCCTCTGCACTTGTGACGCCCCATCGGCCGCAGCCATCTGTGCGCCTCGGGCCAGGTGCTACATGAGTGGCACTGTCCATCCTTTTATCCTGGGCCGTATGTTGTGCCTTTGCATCTGATCCTCGGTTCCACTCACCCCTAACTCCCATCACTAGTAGTACTTACGCCCCAACCCGGCCCCTAATAGCTCCGACTCATTGGATATCTACTCCCGGCGCCTGCTTCGCTGTGAAGGCCCACGTCTAGCTACGTTCGCAGACTCGGATGTATTTAAATAAAACCTCCTTCCCCGTCTCCGAAAAAAGGAAAATCAGATTTCTCGCCCTCTTTTTCTCTTACAGTAAATCTCTATTTGTGAAATTTCATCTGTCATAGTAACTGTCACCTTGGCATTCTCACGATGTTGTATCTTTTCTCTCCGTTGAGTTCACCTGCTCAGCGCTACTAGTAGCGCTGTATGCGTGGCATCGTAGTGACTGTAGTACAATGCCTGACTTTTAGATCTACTCATCTATCTTTTGTATAACTGTTGATTACACATACATATAAATTATTGTTGGATGTGATCGCTTGTACGACTGCGCAGTTGTTTTCGCTTTTTTCTTCGGGGACCCAGGTTCGACTCCTTATCGCTTCTCCTTCTCTTTCATGCTGACTTGCGTCAGTTCTACGCCCGTGTGTCCTTCATGTGGAGAATCACTAGGGTCACCGTATGGCCGAAAGCGGTGCGCAAATGCTTCATCAGCGTACGCCTCTCGCAGAGGGTTTAGATAAGTTGGAATCTGAGGAGGGATCTGGTTTCGTGGGTTTGGGAGGATGTCCTGCGACAACAAGGTGACGAGTGATACGCTTCGAAGCTGCAAAAAAAAAGTGTCCAACGTGGAGGAAATTACCAAAAAGAAAATAATTTTTTCTAAGTAGGGGGATCAAACGTCTACGATGGCGGATGAGAACACGCACCGAGATAATGCTTTCCGCCCTTCCTTTCACATGGAAAGAGTACAGAGAGACTGCGGAGTTCCTCTGCGCTGACACCTACGCCTACATGCGCCGTGGCGGCTGTACCACCCTCATGAACACCTTCACAACGATCGTTATTCCCACTCTCATCATCGACGGGAGGTAGAGGAGGCTCGAGCGCATACATGTCATACGCAGTACTTTTAC
Source organism: Lactifluus pinguis (assembly GCA_003313945.1). Classification (NCBI taxonomy): domain Eukaryota; kingdom Fungi; phylum Basidiomycota; class Agaricomycetes; order Russulales; family Russulaceae; genus Lactifluus; species Lactifluus pinguis. The sequence goes on along the minus strand of QLPA01002008.1, from coordinate 1,686 downwards.
GGTGTATATCACCCACGAGGCCCAATCGTGGCGAAATCTTGACACCTTGAAAAAAGTTTGGTTTCACCTAAAAAAATGAACAAAAAGGAAAATGTGTGAGTTTCAGCGTTGCAGAGGGAACCGCCAAAAAAAAAAACGCACAGCAGTTGGAGCTCTGATTAGCCAGAGCTCGGCATGTTCGTCCGCGTTCACCGCATCATAGTCAAACTCTCCAAACTCGACATCACCGTAGGGGTCCGCCGGAACGCTGCTGTCTGCTGCCACGGGAGGTGTGCTACTAGCGGCCGGCGCCTCATTGCGGTTCGATATCGCGACAACAGCACTGGCAGCCTCAGCGTTCAGACGCCGCGTTTTCTTTTCGAGACTTCTCTGATGGCTTCTTTAACTTTTTTAGTTTGGTGTTGGGGGATGAAGCGTGGGCGTTGTTGGCGGTGTCATTGACGGAGGGTAAATCCTTCCCTCGCCGTGGGCGTTCTTGGCCCGGGAATGCCGTAGAAAGCCACGTGTCAATGTTTGACCCACCTCCGTCTCACGCTTGTCCTACTCCTGGGGTGGTTTAATATTCTGCCTCCACAGGAGCATTGGTGTGAGCAACTTTACCCTTGGGGTCTTGCAGCGCGTCATAAAGACAAGCAAGATCGTCCCCGCCGTGAACCAGGTGTGTAAGCTCGAGAAGCGGCGGAAGTTGAGGGGAACTAACCCATTTCTAGATACACCTCCACCCGTACAACTACGCATCATGGAAGGACGTACTGACGTTTTCCCAACAACATGGCATTGTGACCGAAGCATATGGTACCCTTGCGTGCGTCCTCTTTCTCCACACACACACTCTCTTCAAAGTTGTCCTAAACCGAACTTGCCAAAAAAAAAGTCCGATTACGCAGTACCCAGGTGGACCCCTCGATCCCGTGCCTTAACGATCGCACACAGGATCGGTGGCACATCCGGCCAGGTAATCTTCAAGTGGGCCCACGCCAAGGGCTTCGTCATCGTCACCACCACTGCGAGGCGCTCTCGTCTAGAAGAGTACCTAGACGTCGTCCATTTGCGTGCGTCTCCATTCTCGTTCACCCTAGAAGCACTGACCTCGTCTTACCTTTGTTAGCGGATCTTACCCCAGAAGAAGTGGAGGCGATCGACATGGCGGGCGCGCAGGGTCCTCCAGCGCCTGTACGAGCAGGCGTGCAAGTGGTAGCGCTGGTGTGGCTTTCACGCGTACGTAACACCGCCGTGCATGCGACCCTGGGGGCGCTTGCAACGTTGACTATCATTATACTTCTGTGTCGTTGTTTTGGGTGGTGAGCGTTGCTTCATGTCCTGAGAAGTGGCACAGCGTTCTTTAAAGCTTTGATGCCCAGTCCTCTTCCTCTTTAGCATCCTTTACATAGAACCTTAGTGCAAATCGTATTACTGTGCGACTTGCGAACACGTCGACGTGCTTTGGCATTGAGAGTGCGACTTACAACGTCAAGACGGATCTTCAGAGGGTGATTGGCTGCAGTCACCAACATGTACTACTCGAGGCCAACTCGGCAACAATGGGTCTACCGAGCGGCCGATAAATCACCATTTACTTTCACGATGGGATGCGTCCTACTTCATCTCCCTAGATACCGCTGAACATTCAAGTTATCCAAATGGTATCAGTCATGACATGGTCGGTGATTAGCTGGCTCATGTCGT
>QLPA01001998.1:0-12179 GCA_003313945.1 Lactifluus pinguis | reverse complement strand
GAGGCCTAGGCACTTCTGATAAACGCGACGACAAAGCGGAAAGCAGGGCCTTTGTGTTGTACACATGATCCCAGAACAAAAGGCACATTAAACGGATGGACTTCGAAAGAAAGCTCCCAGTGGGGATGGTAAACCCACCGTTCCAGGCGCCTCTGGGCGTTAGCCAACGGCAATTCCAAACGCGGCGTTCATTCCGCGTCGTCGGATTCGTCTCCATTCCTATTGCTCCAAAGCTGCAAGCTCCAAGGGTAGCACACCGGCAGTAGTGCCGGATTCTCTGATAGAACAATCCTCCTCCCAAGCGCTACACAACCATCTTCAGCATAACAATGGCAATACGCAGTTACTGCACGGTAAACATAACAAAAGAGATTGCCGAGTTTAACTCCGTTCCCCACAGAAAGGCAAGGGGAAAGGTAAGTGGTGGTGGTGGTTGTGAAACCAGTCGCGTGTTTTTTAGCACGTACAATACTTCTCCAACGCAGAAGGGAAGAAAGCCCCATGCACAAATTTTTTCATTATTGTTGTCACACAAAATCGTAATTCGCCGTCTGCACCCCCCCACCGACAAACAAACCCAGGACCCGGCCGGAGCTTCTCTTTGATTCTCGTCCCCGTTAGTCAAGTACCTAACTTTTGTGACGTGTACGATACAACTTGCCCATACCGTTCGTACGGCCAAGCGCCGCATCGGCCGCCCGAGAAGGCCAAAGCTGGGGCTTGCGGGTTCTGGTGCTACTGTACCGTCGGGTTGGGGAGCTAAACGTTCTGCCGTGTCTTCTACCGCACCAATTGGCCAAGCCTCTCAGCAATTTCGCAATTTCGAGGCAGACGTCCCCCTTGTCGGAAATTAAACCCGAGTTCACAGTGGCTCACGCGTTTCCAGCAAACTCTACCGAACTTTCTGGTACAGTAGGTCCCATACGCCCACTCCGAGTTGTCGCGGCATCTTTTTTTTCTTGAATGCTTCCTTGACACCGATTGTGTAAAGTCGGCTAATCAGAGCTATTGGTTCAACGGCGTTTTGGTTCTACCATATAGCCACTAATCTTTTTTTTTTTTGCAGGCGGCTTTAGCGACCACAAGCCTTTTGAATTCATGCTATACAGTAGCTGCTGTGGATTTAGACGTAGCACTGTATTCAATAGCGGGATTCAAGTTTCATCCTCCGGTCTGTCGGGGCTGTCATCGCCTCGCATATTAATTTACTTATTACCACCGACCGCTTTTTCCGATGAGACAAGAGTTGGATGAAAAGCAGATACTGAAGTTGGCACAGAAGAAGAGTTTTTATCATTATAAGGCAGCCAATGACTTCAATTTGTCTACTATCCTATGAGGTTCGTGCTATCCGAGAACGACGGGGATGAAAACTATGGTAAACGACCTGACTTAGATACTTACATAAATACAATGAGATTACCGAGCGGACGTGTAGTAGCACTGCTACTATATACTACAAAAGCGCTCGCACAAGTGAGAGCGATTAGGAGGGAGGAGACCGAAGGGGGAATCCACATCGGGGAATTTCTGACGGTCAGAGCGGACAATTTGACACATTTACAATGTAAATGGTCCGCAGCGTATAAACAAAAAGGAAAAAGATGCAAGACGACGAGGCGGGGACGGCAACGACAATGAAAACAAGACCGAAAGCGAGAGGCAGCGAATCCAAAGTGAAACAATGAAGAAAACGAGGCCGAGGTTACAACGGAGCTGCTGTAAGCCGGGCTGACCGGGGGGTGGGGCTAAGCTTCCTGCCTTGGCTTCGTTCGTGGCGGTGATTCCTCTTCGTAGTCACTTTCATCGAGCTCGGTACTCGGTCGTTTCCTTCCTCGACCGCGCCACGTCATCTCAGGATACTCGCATTTCCTGGACCGCTTTGCGCACTGCCTATTAGTACCATCAAAATATCGTTAGCGCCAAGAAAAAAAAAATTGGTGAATGCTGGGAATAGACTCACTGGCACGTATTATCAGGGTGGTCACCGGGTAAAGGACGGCACTGTATTTTCCGACGGCGACAGAAGAGGCAGGCCAGCTTCGCCCGCAATACAGGGCGCTTACGCCCCAATAGAGGTAGAGTGAAAGCCGACTCTAAATTACCTTTGCTATCGCCTGTGGGTGCTGCCGGAGCACCTGACGAAGATGGAGGGCGTGATGAGACTGGCGAGAGCGGGCTCGAAACAGTATATTGTTCTTCCTTGGTGGATCCTGCTGGCTGAAGCTGAGGGGAGAACGAGAGTGCTTTCGTAAGCGCCTATGTACGGCATGTCAGAAAGGGACAGGGGTACACTGACCTTTCGGAGGCGCGGGACCGTGTCGTAATCGTGGGTAGTAACATCAGGAAGGGAATCCGCTAGTGTGTGAGCTTCCAAGGGCGTTACGACAGATGAATCTTGTGCCGGCACTGCTGGTGCGACACAGGGCGATGTGTCGGAGGCAACAGGGTCCTGAGCTTGCGCTTCCGCAGGTGGAGCCAAGTCCAAGACGGGCAGTTGTGGCAGGGCTGGGGATGTTTCTACCTCCACGGCCGTAAGGGATGCTGGCACCGCCGGCTCAATATTTAGCAGTAGCTGTGGGCGGCCGATGGTAGAGTTCTGCCTATGCCTGATAGCAGGCGTGCATGACAGAGGCACTTCCCGTGCCTGCAGTTCCTGCGGCTCAAGCGCATGAGCGATAGATGATGCCCGCGACTGCCGCGTGCCTTGTGCAGGTGAATTTGGAGACTCTTGCTTCAATACATGATACAAGGAGCTGTGGCGTAAAGGCACGGGTGCGAGGGGTGACTGTGCGATTGAGTCGATACTCAGCAGAGAGTCGGTAGGTACAACGGTCGATGGCGAGTAGCCGTCGCTTGGAGAGTTGTTGACAAACAGAACGTTATTCGGGTACGGAGGGGGGGGCTCATCAAATGCTGTAGTGAAGTCGGGATTACTAATCGCTGATTCAACTGGCGAAACAAGGTCGTAGCTTGCCAAGCTAGACAAGCTATTTCGATGAGCACGAAGCGATGGTGCCAATGGTTCTAAGTAATTGTTGGGCACGACTCGAGTGACGCCTTGGATATATGGCGTGCCGTACAGGTGCGTGGCCAACTGACTTGGTGTAAGCTTGAGGTGGTACGTTAAGGATGAGGGAACCTACTTGTTCTTGAGAAAGGGATACTACCTTCTGTTGTTGCCCATGAACATGGAATTCCCTACGATATCCATTGTGAAGGGGCAACGTCTCGTACGTATTTGTGAGATGGTAGCGGTCAGATTGCGATAACTCCTGTCCAGAATATGGTGCAGGCTGTATTACCACGGACTCGACAGGGTGCCATGCTCCGGAGGTGGGGTCCAAAGGCGAAGCCAATTCATAGCCAACAAGGATGTTGCCTGCCTGAGGAACAAATTGCGAAGAAGCTGTGGTGGTAGCAATGGATGTTGTGTACTGAAGGGAGCCATTGTAGCAAGTACAACCGACATTCCAGTGAATTGGGCACGGCATCAACGTGTATAGACTGAACTCCGCTAGATGAGTTGATAAATAGACGAGGAGTGAGAGGTAGAGGAGAGAGAGGAACGACCGCTGAGTTCGCACGGCGCGCCGGTCTTTAGACCATCCCTGAAGGCTGGCACTAGTCGAATAAAGAAGTCTGGGGATCATTAGTAGCAGTAATTAATTTATTATTGAAAAAAAAGTCAGTAAATGGAGGGCCTTGACACATTTGAGGCTTCTCTAGTGTCAGCGCTAATAGGCCCGTTGCCTTTTTCTGTTCCATTTTGACTTTTTTGGGGCATACGTGAAGGACGCGGACGCCTATCGCGACCGCTTAGCCAAGCGGCGCGGTCACGGCGCGTGTGATGTGGGGTCGTGTCTTTATCTTGTTTGGCATCCCAAAAGTCAGACTATCGGCTCTCTTCGATCCCCGGACCGTGGTGAGTCGTCCCAGTTGGGTCAATCACCCAGTCACGGTCTCGTGCGAGGGCTGGGCTCTCTACCTAGACGAACGAGCGCGAGATCACCGGGGAGGCAGATACGCGCTTGATGCCAGCCTGGCCACTGAACAGGTACAAGTAGTATCTTTCTGAAACGGAACGCGTGCATTGCTCCTGCCATGGCGTTTATATTAGTATTTGGCATGAAGACAGGAATTATTGACACCCAGTGTCATGGAGCTCCTCATGACGTGTGAGTGCGTTGAACGAACTTTAGCACCTGGAAAGCAGCACGGCTGGCTCCGCTACCATCGCTACTGTACTTGCTTTGATATGCCACATGCTATGCCACTTGCCACTTGCAGAAACTAGGCTTCGGCGCAAAGATGAGAGAGTGTTTAGATCTGGGGGAGTCACCAAGTCCGAGTCAACGGCTACGGGCGCTGGTGGCGGGGCCTGATGACCAGATGTGGATGGGCCCTCCCCACGACCATTTACGGAAAAGTCGTTACGAGTGACTGGTAAACACTGCAACGATTGTCAGGAAAATCAAAAAAGTTTGAAAAGCGCCCGACCGAATCGGCCTACCAATATCGACACGGCGCGCCCACGCATGTCCGAGGGTAGAGTTCAAGCTTAAGCTCAAGCTCATGGGATTGTGTGTGGCTGCTGCAGGGTCGCACAAGTTCACGAAATCAGAATAATCTTGTCCCTTTGCCCCCCCCCTGCGGTGTCGTCCCGTACATTTGTCGGTGTTTGTCACTGATCAGGCCTCCCAAAAAAAAGTTAAAAAATCGGTTCGATGTGTGGTCGCACGGTCTAGATACAGTAGTACGACAAGTACGTCCAGGTCTGTGCTACCGTAGTTCCGGACCTGCACTGCCGAGGTGGAGAGCATGTGGACGTGTCCAAGAAGCGATAGCAACAGGCTAGCAATCAGGGGAGGAAAAAAAAAGCGCGCTTTGCTCTTTTGAGATGATCAATTCAAAAAGCGGTCCCGATGTGGGTCGTCCAACTGGTCGAAGTGAGGTAAGTGCTGTACAAAACAAAAGAAACCTCACGTAAGCCTCCCTGATTGTCTCGAAAATAGATGATGATTTGATGTACTAGTAGTACGTATCGAAATCTATCGATAGTGAGGGACCAACGCTGGGACTCCTGCTAAATTCCGAGTCTCCCAGACTCTTTGGCTTAATGGAGACTATTGAATTGTGCCAATTCGCCGTGTGTAACAGAATAACACTAGCCCGGACACAGCCATGAACATACTGTAGTTGCCACTTCGACCAGCTTTCTGAGTTTAATTGCAAGGTAGTGAATGTATACAGATCAGCGATCCAGGCCTAGTGCTGTTCCTACTGTAACTAACGTAAACATTCTACTTTTGTAGTCATTTTGCCACAGCTGTGGCAGTAGAAGCTTCTGTCAAATTCTACGACAAACTAGGCCTAGCACTTAGTTGTAGTATACACACGTAACGTAAAAACTCGACCCGTTTAATGCACTCCATTGTGCGGTCAAAAAGGCAAGCGCTAGCTGCGCTCGATGACAGATGCCCTTTTCAGGTGCACGGGCCCTTTTGCAGTTGGTTTTTCCGCCAGACCGAAAAAAGTCTCGGGGAAAATCCAATATTTATTTTTTTTGACGCGCTCACATCACAACCACGACGACGTTGCGTCCGGACACTGCTGACTGATCCACACGGGGCCCATCGACTGCGATGCGAACACAGCGACACCGACTCAGGCTCTTTTTCGAGGGAGTGGAGGGATCGTATCTAGCACGCGAGAGTTGCTAAACTGATCTCGATCAGGGCAAGGAAAAGATCGTCGCGGGCTTCGGGGAAACAATGACATAATCTCTCTTCACGTTGTCCTCCACCGTGACGTGCTGTTCAAACCATGTTTTTCTTTCCAACTGTACCTGGGGCTGTCTGTCCTTGAAGCCCAGAGAAGATGTGTTATCAGATGTACGTGGATACAAACAATTAAAAAAGGTCCGTACGCCAGCTCAGGTATTTCAGGGCAATTGACGAGAGGTACACCTCCCAGGGTTGATGGCCGCATGATGGACCTTTGGGCAATGCCGAATCCCAAAGTTTAAGGGTTCACCTTTCACCATGGAAGCTCACCTCCCTCCCTCACTACTGCGTCCGAAAAAGCCTTTGTGAGCTATGGCTTCCAACTGCACATTCATCGCATTTATTATGAATCATGTCCTTAGTGGAGATTCAGGTACCATCTTGGGATTTCAATCAGCCACTGCAACCACGTTACGGGGTGAGAACTGCGGCGATTTGCAGCGACGGTGTCTGATCGAAAGTTCTGCAATGCCAAGGCCCATGAATGTCCCCTGGACCCCTAGTCTCCCCAGAATGTATGACCGTGCTCCACAGGTCAGGCACAACGTGAGGTTATAGAGTGCCTCGGCAAGGATCTGCTCTTGCTCTAATGTGTACCACTTCCGAAGGCACGTGTGCTCTTCGGTCACAAATATTGAGACTGAGACTCCCACCTCCACTCCCTGATCTTCCCCGAGGCGTCGGACTACCTTTGATCTTGCATCACGTATATGGACATATCTTCGGGGTCAATAGATGTGTGTAGGAGAATTGGTGCTGCTAACTTGGTTTGGACAAAGAACAGAGTTTCAAGTTCAGACCGCCGGCCAGGACAGTCTTCCAGTCTTTGATACGTCGACGCTGAGAAACAGGAGAAAGACGACAGGAACAAAGAAAAAAAAAATCAATTGACCATCATAATCAAGGTCGGATCGCACGATGGATGAGTCGATCAGTGACAAAAGTAGGTGCGACAGTGCTAGGCGACTAGCTGGGGTTTAGCCGAGAGCACTCTATCCTTTAATCTCCGTAATGAGTACATCATGGACATCGTGCCTGATCTTTAGAAGCAAGGATGATGCACGCTCATCGGAGTCAATAATCAGAGAAGCAGATTGTTCCAAACCCAAAACAAAGTGAGTGCTTCTTCTCTCTCCCATAAAAAAGGTTCCATTTATAGGGCGAGTCGTTCTGTGAAAGCAACTAGCGAGAAGAGACATGACTGTAGCCAGTAGGGGATATGAGAGAAAAATGATGGATGTCGATCAGTCATCCACTGGCAGCTATCATATCAATCCAAAACAGGGTTCATCGGCCTCCGACTGTCGCGCCCATTTTAGCCGCCGCATACCAATACAAGCCAAAGAAAACTCAGTCGTCGGTGCTTGTTGTGCTTGTCACATGTCTGTCAAAGTTCGGTGTCAGTCGTCACATCTCCGTACTTCTTGTAGCTTGCTCCGTCCGAATGAAAAGCTTTTTTAGAGTTCCGAAAACGATGGGGCAAAATTGGTTTTTCCGATGGGGCTTCTGGCAACGAAGAACCCCTGAGGTGAATGAAAGGGTTGTTGGGAGATAGAGCGAGAGAAAAAAAAAATAAAGAGGAAAACAGGGTGTCCGGGTCCAAACTCAACACAGGTGAGATAATAAGAATAATAAAAAAACTGATTATCGACGTGATCAGGTTTTTTTTTTTTACCAGTGATCGGATCCTTTGGTGTTGTGCTGACTAACAAGTTAGGTGGACGCGTAAACTGTTTAAGCGTAAAGTGAGGGACACCAGGGACGTCCGAGGTGGAGCACACGAGCATCGGAGTTCGGTTACCTTGCTTCGGTTGTCTCCGGTGATATTAATCGACTAATTGGTCCTACGTGAGAAAAGGGGGGTGGGGACACTCAGCGAGCGAGGGAATGAAGGCCTGGACGAGGGAGACTGAGATAAGCCACCCCAAACAACTCGATTTTTAAGAATGCGCACTACGAACACAGGTGAAGGGCATTTGCGAGCACTTCACCAGAGGCGGGACAAATTAGACTTATGTAAACAAGTTATTATGAAAACGCTTACGTAATATAATTGGATCATGTCTCGGTCATCTCAGCCTCACACTTCAGCACACACGTTTGCTGTCTTTCTCATAGGAATGAACATCTTTCGTTCTTTCAGCTATCTGCCGGTCTTTACTGCAGACAGGAGTTAAGCCCCTGGCAGTAGTGTGTGTCGGGAGGTGGTGTGTCGGGATTTGTCAGATCCTCTTGTCTGATAAGGTGCCAGTTATTCAGCCCCTCACTGGCACGCCTCAACACTTAGGGGGACTCTTTCTCTGTCCTTAACTTGCACCTTCCCCTGCCTTATAACTTAACTTGGCTTTTTTTGCCCTTTGAGTCACTCTACACACACAACCTCAGCGGCACAGTGAAAATCATGCAAGCACAACAGAATTCCATGACGGGACCCGTCCTGCACATCCTCTGCCCCTATTGTAACATGGTACCCCCCAACATGTATCACCATCTCCACCATATGCCTTTCCACATACCAAATTTCACACCACCCACGCCTCCCATGCTTCCCACGCCTCCCACGCCTCCCATGCCCCTCATGCCTCCCGCACATCCCATGCTTCCCACGCCTCCCATACCTCCCATGCCTTTCTTACCTCACGCACCTCACACATATCCTGTACATCCCGGGGTTCCTATACCTCCCCCGTCCTTCGTACATCCCCCGCCTCCCGCCATCCTTCGTTTTCCCCGTGTCCCAGCCGCACAAAGGCGAAGAAGGTCCAGTTAAAGGATGAGAGAAGAGGTAGGAGGAGGAGTTTGAGAAAGCAGATGGAAGTTGGGCACCGGTTCCCAGAACACTGACCACGTTGTGGGTTCTTCCTTGCACGCGTGGCTGTCAGTGGAGATTTGTCGGTGGTTGCGAGAAGTAATTAAAAATCTGTCGAAATGACGAAAGACCCATTTGTGGGGCACAGAAATGTATGACTCTTCTGGCAACACAGGGATGTCCGCAAAGGCTGCGGGATAATAATAATCTCCTTCACTCCGGATGAACAATTTTTTTGGATTCATTTACTTCCGACGTTAGAGCGAGAAAACCACAAGAGCACATAGGAGGTCCTCGCCCGTCTGACCATCAGTTAAAGCTATAAATGCGGGCATGCACCCCGCATCTGGGTGGAACGCTCGCTCTGGAGAACCATGGCGGAGAGGTGGGTTTTGTGCTCATATGAGCCAATCTACTGACGTTTGCAGTATCAACATTCTCGAGCTCACCAAAAATGGTATATCTGCACATATGTCGAGAGTGGGAAATGCATAACTATGCCATACGATAGGAGGGGTACTACATGCGTGCGTGTGGTGTAGAAAGCGAAAAAAAAAAAACCTTACACCACCTCAAGAAAGAAACGTGAAAATTAAGAGGAAGCGAAAGAAAAAATCTCTTCACTTCTGGGTAAAAAAAAAACAGCTGAGATTCATTTGACGTGGCTGTTGAAAACAAAACGTAACTTGGTATTGGGTGTTATTAGATGGACGTGGGAGAGGGGGTTTGGGGGTGGGAGGGCTCTGCCCTGGCAAGAGGATAAATGAGACGATTGATGGGTGGGGGGATATAGCAACGATAAGACTGGTCGTAGGCTGCTCTTTTCAGTGTCTGTCTCAGTTGGGGAGGAGGGAGATACCAAAAAAAACAACGGGTCGGGGCGGACATGGACTCGGGAGGATGGGGGGAGGAGATATGGTACAGATTAGAAATAATGATACCAACGAACTCGTCAACGTCCTCTCCAATAAATCAGAAAGTGAATGGGGGGGGTAGAACGAAACTCGGCAAACCTACAAAAGCCTCAAGAAAAGCTTGCAAAAGCTCAGGGAGCCACGATGCGGTCCACACACCGCCGGCATGGTAGCACCAGCACCGACTGCTGTTGTTTTGCAACACGTCCCTGGACCACGACGACACCTTCCCCGGACGCCATGCGCTCACGCAACCGCGCGAGCTGACGTTCCTTCGGCACAAAACCCTTCTGCTCCTGATTGTTATCATTGTTGGTTTTCTCCTCCATCGACGAGCCTCCTTCAGACGAGGCAACAGCGCGAATGCCAGAAGAGGACCACGAGAACGGCGACGCGAGTGGTGGCATGAATTTCGCGAGATTTTGCAGCGCAGCAAACGGGTGGGATAAACTCGCGCTCACGTCAGTATTGGTGGACGATGGGCTCACCGCCACCTCGCCAGACGGTGGCTGCGAATGGGCCTGTGCAGAGGTTCTAATGGTACATGGATTCCGTTGAGTTGAGCAGGATACGCCGGACCTGGGGTACTCACATACTAGAACACGCCCGTGCTTTCGTTGCGGGCTGAGGAATAAAAGTTGGTACAGCAACACCTGTCTTTGCGACTGGCTGCGGGATGAATGAGGGGCGCACACCGCCGCGCTTACTCGACTGTGCGATATGTGGTAATGCCGCCAGCGGGGACAGAGAGACGCGAGGAGGTGAAGACTTGGCATCCTTCGCAAGCCCTTCGAAGCGCCGAAGTGCGGTCGCGCGGGGAATCCCAGAGGGTGACTGTGTTGGCGAAGCACTCTTGCAGGAAACCAAAGGCACGGTGGGGAAAGTGAGAGGAAGAGGAGTGTCGTCGTCATCGTTTTCAATCGCAGGTTCGTAATACGGCACGGACCTGGGGGGTGCCAGTGAGGTGTGCTCGGGAGGTGTCGTTGGGGAAGGTGTCTGCGAAGACACAGGCGAGGCGAAAGCTGGCGGTATGTTGAACGTGAACTTGATCCCACCCTCATCCTCCTCGCCCACAAATTCATCTTCCGTGATCGAGAAGTCCTCGGGTTCTTCCTCCTCCTCTTCAGGGACGACGCAAAGCCCTAAACCAGCAGACTGTGCGGAATCCTGAACGGGTGAAAACTCGACTTCGATCCCAACATCTGCGGGAAGCACAAATGGAGGCAATTCATCCCCCTCATCTTCAATAGCACCAAAGAGACCCCTCGAGAACGGATTCGTGGCCTGTGGGGCCGCTGGGTCAGACATCGGCGGCGAGTCACCAACATCCTCAAGACACCCAAAGAACCGGTCAACCTCCTCGGGCATGGGCTGTGGGGAAGATGAATGAAGACCCTTTGCAGGAAATGACCACTCGCGCGAGAGTGATGAGTGTCTCGCGTGAGTTGAAACGAATGCGGGCGTGGGCGTGTGAGAGGGCGAAGACGCTCTGCAGCGCAATAAATGTGAAGTCGAACGGGGAAGATCATCAAGGGAGCAAAACGAATCATCGTGCGAAATATAACTCTCATCGCCCTCTTCCTCGTCTTCGTATCCGATCAGGTTGTTCTCCTGGTCCGAATACGGCTCCTGAATTTCCTCAGCTACTTCTTCTACGGCCTCGAGCTTATCATCAAGCGATTCGACGTCTGTCGTCGAGGCTATCGAGTCGATGGATACCACACGGTTCGTCGGGACCACCGGGGTGGGCGTCTTGGACAATCTTAGTTCTTCCAGAGCCTTCTCGAGCTCTTCGCACCGCTGACGCTCCTCAGCCAAGGTTGCCTTGACACGGTCAAGCTCACGGGCCACCTCCTCCCTGCTGCGCTCCACCACTTCTTGCGCGGCCTGAAAATCCGCCTTGGTGGTCGCAAGCTCTGCTTGCAAACTCACCACGGTGACCTCGCTCTCCTCTGCGACGCGAAGGGCAGCACGTTTCTCCATCTCGATCAAACCTAGGCGTTCGCGTGCGATCCACGCCTCACGACGCTCGGTATCGACGCGGAGAGCAAGGGCACCCGTCTGTCTTTCGAGATCTGCCACGCGCGTGCGCCACCCGTTGATATCACGTTTCAGTTCTTCCCGCTCGGCTTTGAGGTCGGAGATGAGGCGAACCATCCCGTCACTCGGCTCGGGAGCGCTCGAAGAGGCATCGGAAGCGGTGGAAGAAACGGGGCGGGAGTGCGTACGGGAAGAGAGCGTACGCTCGAGTTCCGAAATACGAGCGACCAAAGCGGCTTGTGACTGATAGAGAAAGTGCTGTTCGTGGGTGATGGACGAAGGCCGGCCCCAGTCGCTGTCAGACCCGGTCGAGGCACGACGGTCAGTGGTAGGCGTGAGCTCTGGCGTGGGAAGGCCATGAAAGGACGACTTGTAAGAGATACTGCTACGCTTTTTAGGTAACTCAAACGGGTCAGAGAAGCCCGAGAATGTACTATCAGTCAGTGAAGCCCGACGAAAAAAGGGAGTAGACGAAATTGGATGGGCCGGAGGAACAACAACAGAGCGGCGATGAATGGCAGAAACATCGGAGAGAACACCGTCGAGGGTGGGAGGGGATGAGATCAAGTTGGGAGATGACGTTAGGGTGAGGGACTTTAAACCAGCCGATTTGGAAGGAGTGGACGTAGG
>QLPA01001994.1:0-19586 GCA_003313945.1 Lactifluus pinguis | reverse complement strand
CCATCCCACCTCCGCCCCCCAGTGGATCCACCCCACCTCTCCCGGCCCAAAGCCCGCCCCCCAACCCAAAGGACGGTCACCACCGCCGACAGGATGGTCCCATCAGTAGCGTGCATCCTACCACCTCGTGCAAGGACGGTCAGGCGCCACCCAAGCAGACTCCAGGTGGTCCCTTCCCGGCCCCCAGCGGATCCATGCCACCCAAGTCAGGCGAGTCCGTAAGGCCCAACTCGGGGCCAGCTGAATCCCTGCTGCCTAGCTCGGCCCCCGGTGGGCCCATGCAGCCCAGCCCGACATCACCCACAAAGGGCAACTCAAAGTGAGGTGAACTTAGGTGCGAGGCTTCTCCTTGGCATGCATCCTTTTTTGGTTGACTGACGTAAAAACACCAGAAACCGCACCCTGAGACACGCGACAACAGGGTAGTTGAGAGTTTGCATTTGAAGTCGAAACAGGACGATGAATCATGCAGAATTTGTCGCTGGGAGATGAATTGGACATTTTAGTAACAGTTTTCGTTTTATGGCGTATTTAGCGCATATCGAATGCGATTATCGCTCGTTTTGAATGATGGTGTCCCCATAAGCCTTTTAAAATCCAGTATGCGCGGAATCGTTTCTGGGTTAAGTTTTGGATAGGCAAGCCTGAGCATGCGGATGGGTGAGAAATGAAAGAGCTACTGAGCCACGGTTCCACGAGTAGAGGCAATCCCACGACAAATCCGTTGCCCAGCAGTCTGCATGGGATGTTGCCAGCGCGGAGACGACGTGTATTTTTAATATCGGCAAGATCGGCAGTCTAGAAAGAGGAACGGTAACATAAGTAATGCCAGAATGGCTTTCGCGGTAACAAAATTGTCTAGATGACATGACAAGGAGTCAATAGACGACAATGCGGCGAATTCGACATCGAACCTCTCTTACCCAAAGACAGCGATGACCAAACCCTACTATGCGGGACACGCCACATGTTCAGTACGTTCAGTACTGAACGACGACGCGTTCCAGTGCATCCGACTCGAGTCTTGCAATCACCATTGATGCAGAAATCGGGCTAAACTTAGCATGGTTGGAAATGCGCGTTAGCCGCTTTGCTGGTGGTGTCACGGTCACGGTGTGACTGCCAGCGCCTGTCTCGTGACTCTTACCCGTAATTGTACTACGTGTGTCCCAAAATTGAAAAAAAAAAAGGGAAAGACGGCGTGCGGATCTTTTTTTTTCGATTAGGAGAGTCTCTTCAGCGAGCATTTCCATGTAAGTGCTACTATGCAGCGGAATAGACACGAGCCTGACATATCTATCCAATCCCATCTTCTGAGCGCGTCTACTACGGACTGAAAATCGGTACTGGGCTCAGGGTGAGTTTGTTGAACTTTGTTCCGGAATCTATAGCCTTAGTTTCTCTGAGTCTCACTGGCTTTTACGTGTCGCCAAAACTTAATCAAGAAACGATTCCGCGGATACGGGGTTTTGAGGACTTTTGAGACACCATTGTTCGAAACGAGCGAAAATCACATTTGACATGCTTTCTAGGTACGCCAAAGTTACTTAATATCCCAGTTCATCTCCCTACTCCAAACTCTGCACGATACATCGACCATTTCAGACTTCGAATACGAACTGTTTACTACCCTGAAGCACATAGTGCCAGTGCTTTCATCACGGTGGGGTGCCTGATGTTCACGTAAACCAAAACTGTGCATGCCAAGGAAAAGACTCGCACCTTTATTTCCGCAGGCTGTTGCCGGCCAGAATGACGCGGTTTTAGTAGCCATGCACGCTCCGTCCCAGAGCTCTGTCGCGGACACAGTACCCTTCCACTCGAGGCAAGATACTTCTTCGTATGTTCCGGTCATCGCACCGATCTGGCCGTTGAAAAATGCCCCCGAGGCACCCGATTCCTCGCACAGATCAAAGCTGAGAACAGTTTATTTTTAGCATGTCACCCATTCCAACGAGGAGAAAGGAAACGGATCACGCACTGCACTTCAACATTCCAATGATTTTTTGGGTCGGCGCCAGTCTGGCCACACCATAGGAGATTTCCTTCCCTGGGACACAAATCATTGACCATCACGATAATACTGGTGAGTGTAACCGGGTTGTTGGGCGAGTAAGGGTCATGGTTGCCGGTGATTTTGAAGCAGCGCCCGCAAGCATCACCCGCACCTAAGCCTGGAACGGAACCAAATGCGAGCTGGCTCATCGCGGCTGTGTAGCCGCTCGCAGTTTGACCACAAGCTGCCAGGAGACGTTACAATCAGCATGAATCCACGAAGTACCCACCCAACCGTGGCGAAACTTACCGGGACTTTGACAGCCACTGTAGTGCGTGAAGGACGCAGTGCCCTTAGCGTGTTGCACATATCCGTCCGTAGCGTTTTGCACACTGGTATGTCCGCCCTTATGGTGTTGCGCATGTCCGCTCTTCGACTTGGACTCCGTGCAACGTGGGCGGTTCATGGCAACAGCCAGAGAGGAAAACGCGAGGAAGATGAGAATTGCTTTCATTGCGGGGTATCGTAGCTGTTGCTGTTGTTGTCCGTACTGTCCGACTCCCTCTTACTCAAGCTCTTAGTCCTGCTTTTATACGCTGGTTGCGAGGTATTTTTTTCCAGAAGATTATTCGGTTTCAGCCTGCGGGCATGTGGCGCATCGTCGCCATTTACTACAGAAGATAACATAGGCGAAATGAGTCAGTTACCGTGACCAGGGCCAAGTAGATTGCTCTCGTCATGTTTTTCCCCCGTGGGCCGTGGCCAATTAGTCCCTAACATGATTCCAAATTGGAAACTTTAACAAGTACAATGACGTGTCATTGACTTTGCTTATTATTGATCAAACTGCCAGTGAATCAAGATGGCTTTAGTACTTCTTTTACCGACTCGGACTCTTGTACACGTTCGTTACCGCACAGGATTTGGTAAATGATCTCGTTTTTTTTTTCTGTTCACGTTCTTAGCAGTGATCGACGCTGACAGCTGACTGGTATTAGCCTGAGTTTCTTCACAATGTCGGCGAGTACCATATATTGTATGGCAACCTCTCGCGTCGGGAATATATCGAGGCGATTAAGGTCATTAGCCGTCATTTGACGCGTGACCTGAAATATGGATGCACGCCACTCCCACGGTAAAACATTTTCTATCCCACACTCATTTGAGCAACAAACCGCGGCTCCGAGAAGTTCTAATGGATTTTTCACGTTCCGTGTTCGGGGGGTGGGAAGTAGTCTCTCAGTCCATAGCAACTGCAATACAGGAAAGCGATTGTCGCATTCAAACGTGAGATGCGTCTGCACGTAACTGGGCTTACAATAAAAGCGATTAACGACTGTGAACAGCACTGTCGATATCATCACTACGAGGAGAGAGCTCATGGCTCACTCGCTGTTAGACGCTCAGATAGCTAGCAGAAGGCCCCTTCGCTCTAGCCAGGTCAGATAGACGACCCTTAGCGGCCCGCAAGTCCGAGTCAAACCAGAGCAACCAGGTGTGCGTATTAGGGACCGTCATCTCATATTGCTCAAGGTGGACTCTCCAGTGGTGGGTTCCACCTGTTCTGATCCTGGATGCCATTCCACTTGATTGTATTATGTTGATGTTTTACGACCTGTGGTGTATTTTACACCTCACCCATATGCAAGCTTGTAGCTCCTTGAAGAACTTGGGGTATAGGTAATTGAATTGAGGTGGCATTCGGGCTGCCTGGAAGAGGACATTCGGAAGACAGTTAAGCAGTACTTCTATCCATATGGGGAGGGGGAAGAGGAAGACGTTGACAGTGGCATGTGGAGCATTCCGTAAATGAATCCCAGGGGCTGGCTAGACGGTGATGATTGGAGGGTATGGTAGGCTAGGGTATTGCTAGCGCCGGCTTGTTGTCATTCTCGCTACGGTCGTGAAGTTCTAACTCGACAAGGGCAGAGATTCAAACTCAAACGCGTGCAATGACAGGGTCGGGTCATTTTTTTCATATTGCAACGCAGGAAGGGGTTCTCGATATTGTGCAGTGCTTACTCAAGAAAAAGGCATAGCTAAACGACTCGGATGCGGATGGCAGGACACCGCCGCATGACATGGGCCAACAAAACTGAGAACGAATTCAGTCAGCGGTAATCATGAATACAAGTTACTACTCAGCATATCATGCATGTGAAACGTCACGCCCGAGAACCCGCGCCATCCCTCTCGTGGGCCAAAAGTCGAACTTGGCCAGTGTGTCTGATGGGGGAGAGATGTGTGTAAGTTCACAAGATCAAATAGATAGCCACGGGGGGATAAATATAAGGACGGGCTGTTTGTAGCTTGCACCAATTATAAACATGCATAAACAATCGCGCTTGTCCTGTTAGGGACGCCTCAATATTTGCTTCGCATCACTATCCACCACTGCCTCAGCACCTGTGTATTGCCCTGAATGCGACTGTTTTGAACCCAGTCTGACAACCAGAACTCGAACTCGGCAGTGGGTGGTAACTGCGGACTCTCTTTCAGCAACCGAGTTCCAAAGAGTTTTGCGGCAAGGGCCTGACGAGAGAGGCTGGCCGGGCTTCTTGGAACGCAAGGCCACCTCGTCATTGTCGGGAGACACTTCGCGAAACGACTGCCTGCCGCGTCGGGCTGTGATTATGTTCAAGGAATCCCGAAGGTTTAACGTTCAACAGGGGATTCAGATAGGTGACTGCGTGCAGCATGCTCCATGCGTGCATGAATGTGATCTCGCCGCGTCCGCGCACAACTCGGGCAACCCGGAAAGAACCCAAAAGTTTGCACGGCAATAGCTATATACAAGTACATTACTCCTCTATAGAAATGCCGACGTTGTCGTCGGCAACCTTACTTTTCTCATTTGAACATCAATATACACGTTCGCGTACAAATCGCTACAATACAGTGCAGTGAGACCCTCGTCATGTAAGAAATCAAACGAAGGGAAGTCGTTGTCGATGTCGATGTCTTTGTTGTTTTGTTTGTCTGTCCGAGTCTCCATTTCAGAAGTTTTGTCTTCTTTCTTCGTCGTCATTTTCACTCTTTTTGACGTCCGTAGCTATATACAAGTACATTACTCCATAATTTGTAGGCGCATGCCATTCGCGTGCCTCTCCTTCCGTTAAGTGTGCTTTCCGTCTTTCCTTTCCGAAAATTTCATCAAGATCCAAGCATCCGGTTGGCGGGTACATTTCGGACTTGCATGGGTGGGAAGAGCAATCAGATGTCGTTCATATAAAGTTCAACTCGAACAGACTCGCGCATTAGCGACTAAATAGTAGGGATGTTATCGAGGTAGCACAGCTGAGCGGCCAAAGATGTAGCGTTCCTCCGAGTTGCGAGTTGTCAATGACATGAGAATCCCCGCGGGCCACGTGATCTGAGATGGGTCCAACTTATGATTGGCTCACAGTCGCTCGAGCCGAAGCTCAATCTGGTTAATGCATTTATAGTAGCGCCTCAAAGAGCGTAGAGGCTGTCCTTATCCCGTACAGTAAATCCAGCTTCGACTATTTCAGGTTGTGAGCCACCCTGGCAAAGTTTGACTTTTTACCCGTAGAGGTGGTCTTGACATTGCTCTTCGATTCAGTTGCTAGTAACTTGCTACCGCTGACTGTATTTGTCTCCCTTTTTTCCCTTGCGATGTCACGGTCTCCTGCCATCCGCATCCTTTTTCTCGTTCACCTGCGCTAATAAGTGCCGCGCGACATCGATAGCCCCTTCCTGCGCCGCTATATGCAAAAGTGACCAATGCTTGTCATTGCACGTGTTTGGTAGACTGCATCTTTTGTCCTTGTTGAGTAAGACCCTCACATCCGCAGCGAGAATGGCGACAAGCCTGGCACGATGGCGCTTGCAGTTTCACAGTATGCCGTGGCCACTATCTAACCAGTCCCAGGAATTCATCCAGGAAATACTCCGCGCGCCACTGTTCACGCTCCCCTTCATGACATGGATCGTAGTACAGCTTATCAACTGCCCTCCGAATGTCCGGTGTATGCCGTTGTGGAAATGTCACTGATAGTGACTGTGGATCCTTGGCCCAGCCCGCTATTAGAGTTGGTAGTGTTGCACTTGCTCGGTTCGTCAAGGAGTCCCAAACTTGCCGTAGACCATACATCGTTGTATGAGCAGTATCGGGTATCAGAAAAGGCGGGACCCACCACCTCTTTCTGGCTCAGCTAGAGCGAAGGAGTCTTCCGCTGGCTATCTGGGGGCCTGGCGCGAGTGAGCCATGAACTGTATGAACTCTCTGCTTTCTGCTTGATACAGTGTGGGCACACCTCACTCACTGTTTTAAAGCTGTCTCCCATGTTGAACATGGAATGGGACATGAGTGTGATATGATTGATATCCATCACCCAAAAAGCATCACGAAACTTGCCAGTGGTGCACCGCCAACCTCGGATCCGCAGTTTACGGCAAGTGTCATCACAATCCCCCTCTTCGTAGTCTGAACAAACGTTATGCGCAGTCCGCAGTAAAGATCCTCACTAAAAGAATGGGGAAAGAAGACCTTTTGCCGCGTTAAAATAGAAAATGTGGCGTGCAACCAATCTCGGGTCGTGCGTCACATGACCGTGACCTCGACCTTGTCGCACTCGGTACTAATTCAATTTCTTCATCCGAGCCTTCAGTGTAGCAGCAGTGGTCGTCACGCGATGCTGCTATCGAACGCTTCTACGACGCGAATCATGCCGGCGGAAGTGGGAAAGAAATGTCAAATTGAATCCTTTTTTTTAACCTACAACTTGAATCGATTCAGGCCCCGGGCCTTCAGAACGTGAAACATTCGAGACGTATGTATTTGTTGTTCCATGTGAGATGAGAGTGTCGGCTTGTCAGTTTCATTAGATTCAAAAAAAGTGGGACGGGTCGCAGCTCAAAGGACAGAGTAGCAACGACAGAAAAAAAGAGTTTAGTTACAAAACCCTTGGCGATAACTGAACGAACCTGTACAGGGTGTCCCTAAGAGAAGTATAGCCGGAGCGGTGTTATAGAAGACGAGTTCGTTCCAACCTAGCTTCTATCCGGTCAAAACGAACAAGCGCAAGCGTTTATTGCCAATTCAGGATAGGTTGTCGGATCAATGCGCGACTGTCCGTTCACCTCATCACCGGGGAAACAATTTACTCGGTTCATTTCACCTCCTCCTTACGGCCTTGTAGGCCTATGAACGTATGCCAATTATCTTCCGCAGCAAATGGTCGTGATAACACCGCAACCGAAACCGACAATCGCACCATGCTGGGAAAACAATCGCCAACGACGGCCTGAGGTGTATAAAAGTAGGGCCCTTGCTTCAGGGAAAGCATAACCAACAACCGTTAGCAACTACCACAATAGCCAGCAATGAAAGCAGCTCTCATCTTCGTCGCATTCACCTCTCTGGCTGTTGCCGTGCAAGGCGCCGCGTACTACCCTCGAGATGGTCACGGTGACTTCCGTCCTTCCTCGCTACTGGACGGTCAGAAACTGCCCATGGAGACCCCAGCTGGATCCATGCCGCCGCCGCCACCTGGCCCTCCCCCCAGTGGATCCATCCCACCTGGCCCGGCCCAAAGCCCGCCACCCAACCCAAAGGACGGTCCTGGTCACTACCGCCGACAGGCTGGTCCCATCAGTGGCATGCATCCTACAACCTCGTGCAAGGACGGTCAGGCGCTACCCAACCAGACCCCAGGTGGTTCCGTGCCACCTGGTCCGTTCCCCAGCGGATCCATGCCACCAGGTCTGTACCCCAGCGGTTTTCCACCCATCCCAAATGGCCAGGGCGATCAAGGACACGATCACGTTTCTGCACGGCCCAACTCGAACCCAGCTGAAACCCCGCTGCCCAGCTCAACCCCTGGTGCTTCCGTCTCGCCTGCCGCGATCCCAAACGGTAGTTCTGCGCTGCCTCGTCCGTCGCAGGCCAACTAACTCCCCAAAGGTCAGCTCGACCTGAGGTGAATAAAGGTATGAGGCTTCTCCTTGACATGCATTCGCGATGCAGTTTTGGTTGATCGACGTAAACACCAGGCACCGCACCCTAGTAAAGAGTTTGCATTCCAGGTTGAAAAAAGGGGCCGGTGGATGAATTGGACAATTAGTAATAATTTCACTTTGGCGTACTTAGAATCATGTCAAATGTTATTTTCGCTCGTTTCGAACGGTGGAGTCCCGTAAGCCTTCAACATCCAATAGGCGGCGAATCGTTTCTGGGTCAATATTTGGCCATTCGGACACACTATAGAGATTCAGTGAAGCCACGGCTATATATTCTGGAACAAACTCACCCTGAGCCGTGGGTCTCAATAATTATCCCGATGGTGATATCTAGCGCCAACTTTCAGGCGAACCGAGGTCGTAGACGCGCTCAGAGGATGGAGGAATGACATGGACAATAGGAGTGCATGCTGGAGGGACTAGCCCGTTCGCTTTCCGGTTCTTTCCCGTGTGGCCTCTAGTCGCATCTGCCGTCACAGTGATAATTACTGACTACATGGACCCGCACCAATCTGAGATTGGCTATGCTATGCAAGGGTGTGGCTGAGAAATGAGCGAGCAGGCCACGATTCGGGGACGCATCGAGTCAGGAGCATGCAGAAACCGAGAAAGGTGCTAACGGCCCGATGTCCTGGGGGGGCACCCATAATGTCCACGAGTAGAGGCAATCCTACCATGCGTTGCCCAGGAATCTGCATGGGATGCTGCCAGCGCGGAGATGTCGTGTGTCCTTTATCTCAGCGAGGTTGGCAGGTACGGTAGCTGGAGTTAACGCAAGGAACTTAAATGTGATTCTAGAAAGGCATTCAGTCGGTTTGTGATAAATAAAAAAAGGTGGCCAGCTGTAATAGCAAGGCGTCAACAGATAACAATACGAACCCCGACATCAAACCTCACTTACCTCAAGGAGAGTGGGAAGTGTGACGTTCGTTTGTGTGATGACGATTTACCAACAAGCGCGATTCAAATTGTTCGGAGCCGCAAGCCACGTGACCCAAGCCAATGGATGGCTAGTGATGCGAAGCATCTATTGAGGCTTGAGGAAGCCGCAGCGGTCGCATGCAAATGCTAGGCCGTGGCTGTGGCTGTGGCGTGGTAGGGGGAAGGATTACTCACGAATGCTGAGGCGGTGGTGTCGGCATGACAAGGAGTCAAAAGATGACAATGCGAATTCAACATCGAACGTGACCTCTCTTACCCAAAGACGGTGATGACCAAATCTTATGCGGGACACGCTACATGTTCAGTACTGAGTACTGAAAGTAATGAACGATGATGCGTTTCAGTACATCCGAGTCGAGGCTTGCAATCATCGTTGACGCAGAAATCGAACTTCCATGTTTGGAAATGCGCGTAAGCCGCTGTGCTGTGGCGAGTCGGCGACTGCCAGCCTGAGCGCGTCACGACATGTGTCCCCAAATTGAAAAAAAAAAAAAAGAGGAAAGACGGCGCGGACCCCTTTTTTCGACCAGGCTAGCTCTTCAGCGAGCATTTCCATGTCAGTCCTCCTGTGCAGCCGAGCCTCACATATCTATTCAATCCCATCTTCTGAGCGCGTCTACGGACTGGAAATTGGTACTGGGTTCAGGGTGAGTTTGTTCCAGAATCTATAGCCTTAGCTTCTCTGAACATCACTGGTTTGTACGTGTCGCCAAAACTTAATCAAGAAACGATTCAGCGGATACGGGGATTTGAGGGCTTTTGGGACATGATTGTTCGAAACGAGCGAAAATCACATTTGACATGCTTTCTAGGTACGCCAAAGTTACTTAATATCCAGTTCACCTCCCTCCTCAAAATTCTGCACGATACTTCGACCTTTTCCGACTTCGAATACAAACTGTTTACTACCCTGCTGAAGCACATAGTGCCAGTGCTTTCACGGTGCGGTGCCTGATGTTCACGTAAACCAAACCTGTACATGCCAATGAAAAGACTCGCACCTTTATTTCCGCAGGCTGTCGCCGGCCAGGATGGCGCGGTGGGAGGAGCAAGGCACGCCCCATTCCAGAGCTTTGTCGTAGACTCGGTGCCCTGCCACTCGAGGCAAGATACTTCTTCGTATGTTCCGGTCAGCGCACCGATCGTCGTCCCACCATCTGGGAAAAATGCCCTCGAGGCACCCGATTCCTCGCACAGATCAAAGCTGAGAACAGTTTATTTTTTAGCATGTCAACCATCTCAACGAGGAGAAAGGAGAACGGATCACGCACTGCACCTGAGTTTTGAACTGATTCAATTGGTTGGCGCGAGTCTGACCACACCATTGCTCATTTCCTTTGACGGGACACAAATTATTGACCATCACGATAATACTGGTGGATGTAATCGGGTTGTTGGGCGAGTAAGGGTCATGGTTGCCGGTGATTTTGAAGCAGCGCCCACAAGCATCACCCGCACCTAACCCCACCTCGGCACCAAATGCGAGCTGGCTCATCGCGGCTGAGAAGCCGTTAACGGTTTGACCACAAGCTACCAGGAGACGTTACACTCATCACGAATTCACGAAGCACCCACCAAACCGTGGTGAAACTTACCAGGACTTTGACAGCCACTATAGTGAGTGAAGGATGCAGTGCCCGAAGGGTTTTGCACATATCCACCGGTCGTGTCACGTGGGACGTTCAAGTTCATGGCAACAGCCAGAGAGGAAAATGCGACGAAGACGAGAACTGCTTTCATTGCGGGATATTGTAGCTGTTGCTGTTGATGTCCGTAGTGTCCGACACCCTCTTACTCGAGCTCTTAGTCCTCCTTTTATACGCTGGCCGCGTGGTTGCGAGGGATTTTTTTTCCAGAAGATTATTCGGTTTCGGCCTGCAGGCATGTGGCGCATCGTCGCCGTTTACTATGGAAGATAACAGGATAAACAGATTCGGCGAAATGAGTTAGTTACCAGACCAAGTAAATCCCTCCCGTCATGTTTCCCCGTAGGCCGTGACCAATTAGTCCCTACATGACCCCAAATTGGCGACTCGAATAAGTACAGTGACAACTTGAAGTCCGAATCATCGGCTTTGCTTAATATTGGTAAAACTGCCAGTGAATTAAGGTGGCTTTAGTACTTCTTTTATCGACTGACTCTTGTACACGTTCGTTATCGCACAGGATTTCGAATGATCTTTGTTTTTTTTTTCTTTCTGTTCACGTTCTCTGCAGTCACCGACGCTGACAGCTGACTGGTTTCGACCTGAGTTTCTTCACAATGTCGGCGAATACCATATATTGTATGGCAACGCTCTACCAGTCTGGTATCACTTCGCAACCAACCACTCATTTTGCCTCACTTCTGATGCTGATGCGAAGTAAAAGCGCATTCAGTATTCGAATAGGATTCTAAGAAGAAGAGGGTTCAATACTAACGGGATTCGATGTTTTTTTTTTCGACTTCGAAGTAAAAAGTAACTTACCTGCTCGCGTCGGCAATATTCCGATCAAGATCATTTAAGGTCATTTGACGCGCGACCTGAAATATGGATGCACGCCACTCCTAAAATTTAAGGCGGCAAAACGTCTTCTATCCCACACTTATTTGAGCAACAAAGCTTATTAGATGCCGTGAATGAAGTTTGTGTAGAATTCAAAGAGAAATGTACTATGATTTTACTTCACCAACCGCGGGTCCGAGGAGTTCTAATGGAGCACCAATTTCACGGTGCGTGTTCGGGGGTGGGACCTAGTCCCAATCCATAGCAACTACAATACAAGACAGCGATTGTCGCATTCAAACGTTTGAGATGCGTCTGCACGTAATCGGGCTTACAGTACAAGGGATTAACGACTGTGGACAGCACTGTCGCTGTCATCACTACGGGGAGGGAGCTCACGGCTCACTCGCTGTTAGTCACTCAGATAGCTAGCAGAAGGCCCCTTAGCTCTAGCTAGGTCAAATAGACGATCCTTTGCGGTCCGCAAGTTAAACTAGAGCAACCACGCGTGCGTAAGGACTGTCATCTCATATTGCTCAAGGTGGACTCTCCAGTGGTGGGTTCCGCACGTTCTGATCTGGGATGCTACTCCACTTGATTTTATTATGCTGTATGTTATACAACTTGTGGTGTGCTTTACTCCTCACCCATATGCAAGCTTGTAACTCCTTGGAGAATTTGGGGTAGGCATTTGGGCTGCATGGAAGAGGACATTCGAAGGACAGTTAAGCCGTACATTTATCCATATGGGGAGAGGGAAGAGGAACGCATTGACAGTGGCATGTGGAGCATTCCACAGATGAATTCCAGGGGCTGGCTAGATTGTGGTGGCTCGAGGGTATGGTAGGCTAGGGTATGGCGAGCGCCAGTTTGTTGTCATTCTCGCTACAAAGTTCTAACTCGACAAGAGCAGAGATTTAAACGCGAGCAACGACAGGGGTTCTCGATATCGTGCGGTACTTCTCAAAGAAAAAAGCAGCTGAACGATGCGGATGGCAGGTGCACCAATTAATAAACATGCATAAACAATCGCGCTTGTCATCATCCTGACTCATCCATCAACAAAAATGTGCAAACATCCTTAGGCTCAACTAGGCCCTGTTGGGGACGCCTCAATATTTGAACCATGCCTCAGCGCATGTGTGCCACCCTGGATGCGCCTCTTCAAACCCAGTCTGACAACAATAACTCGGCAACGGGCGGTAACTGCGGTCACTCTTCCAGCAACCGAGTCCGTTCCAGTTCCGAAGAGTTCTGCGGCAAGGACCCGACGATAGAGGCTAGCCGGGCTTCTTGGAACGCAAGGCGACCTCGCGATTGTCGGGGGACGCTTCGCGAAACGACTACCTGCCGTATCGGGCTGTGATTATGTTCAAGGAATCCCGAAAGTTTAACGTTTAACGTTTAACAGGAGAGCTGGGACTTGTAGTGGTGTACTGGTGACCACGCCCAAATCTTCACCTTGGTCATATTCAGATGGGAGACTGCGTGCAGCATGCTCCGAGCGTTGCATGAGTGTGATCCCGCCGCGTCCGCGCACAGCTCGGCCAACCCGGAAGGAACCCAAACGTTTGCACAGAAATAGCTATATACAAGTACATTGCCAATATTAGATTTTGGACACTCTGCTGCAGGTGCCGCCAGTGGCAGCAGACTCGGAGGATGGCGTCGCGCCTGCGCAATGGGCCTACGCCTGCAGGACCTCAGCGAGCATCACCTCTGGTGGCCCGCTCGTCCCACTGCTCACACCAGCGTCATCGCCTGTGCCAGGGGGTGGCGCAGGTACAATGGGTGGCGAGCCAGGGAAGGAAGAAGTTTCCCGAAGCACTGTGAAATACGATCGCGATAGTGCCACTGGGGTTGCCTGGCTCAGCTCGCCTCAGTTCCCTTTGCCTCAGAGGTTGTCACATTGGCGGTCTTTCGGACGTGTTTCCTTTGGCACATGTTTCGTTTCCCTGTCAACCTGAGGGATGTCGGTAGTTGGTGGTGAGCCACACCCACCGTGACCGGCACATCCGGTGGGGGTTGTGCCAGCAAGCAAGGCACTCATAAATGGTTGACTCGTGATTCCAATGACTTGCAGGCACATGCCATTCGCGTCCCTCTCCTTCTTTAATTGTTTGCCGCCTTCCTGAAATTTCCATCAGGATCCAAGTATCCAGTCGGTGGGTACATTTCAGACCTGGATGAGTGGGAAAAACAACCCGATGTCGTCATATAAAGCTCAACTCGGAGAGACTCGCGGATTAGCGACTAAATAGTGGGGAATCCAGGAAAGTTATTGAGATAGCACCGCTGAGCGACCAACGACGTACACGTCCCTCCAAGCGGCCATCGACAATGGAAAATTCCCGCGAGCCACGTGATCTGAGCCAGTGAGATGGCTCCGGCTTATGATTTGCTCACAGTCGCTTACGTAGCTCGACCTTATCTTCGACTCTTTGAGGTTGTGATCCACCCTGGCAAAGTTCGAGGGGGTCTTGACATTGCTCTTCGATTCAGTTGCCAGTAATTTGCTACCGCTGACTGCATTTGTCTTCCTCTTTTCCCTTGTGATGTCACGGTTTCCTGCCATCCGCGTCCTTTTTTTTTTCATTCACCGGCGCTAATAAGTGCTGCGCGACATCGGTAGCCCTTTCCTGCGCCACTAAATGAAAATGTGACCAATTCTTGTCATTGCATGTGTTTAGTAGACTGCATCATTTGTCTTTGTTGAGTAAGATCCTCACGCACGTAGCGAGAATGGGAAAAAGCCTGGGACGATGGCGCTTGCATTTTCACAGTATGCCGTGGCAACTATCTAGCCAGTCCCAGGAATTCATCGCAGTACGGCTTACCATCTACCCTCTGAACGTCCGATGTATGCGGTTGTGGCAATATATCCAGTAGTGACTCGGCCCAGCTTGTTATAAGAGCTGGCGGTGTTGCACTTGCTCAATTCGTCAAAGTCTCAAACTTACCCGTAGAACATACAGTATAGTAGGGAGTATCGCGTATCAGAAAAGGCGGAACCCACCACCTTGAGCATATGACCCACGTCATATTTCTCTGTTTTACTTGCGAACTGTGACGTGTCCTCTATCTGACTTAGCTAGAGCGAAGGAGCATTCTCTGGGGACATGGCGCGAGTGAGCCATGAACTCTCTGCTTGATACCGTGCGGGCGCATCTCACTCACCGCTTGAAAGTTGTCTCCCATGTTGAATGGGACATAAGTGAAATGTACTGTATCGCAGTTGGTATGGACAAAAGTCCCATCACCGGAACCGCATCCGTGAGACTTGGTGCACCGCCAACCTCGGATCCGCAGTTTGCCATTACGGCAAGTGACATCGCAATCCCCGTCTTTGTAGTCTGAACAAACGTTATGCGCAGTCCGCAGTAAGTTCGTCACTAAAAGAATGGGGAAAGAAGACGTTTTGCCGCGTTAAAATTGACAATGTGGCGTGCAACCCAATATCGTGCGTCACATGAGCGCGTACATGTTGTATCGTTTCTTGACTAATTCAATTTCTTCATCCGAGCCTTCAGTGTAGCAGCAGTAGTCGTTACGTGATGCTGTAGGACGCTTCTACGACGTGAATCATGCCGGCGGAAGTGGGAAAGAAACGTCAAATTGAACCGTCCTTTTTTTCCCCCTACAATCGATTCAACTTGAAGCCCCTCAGAACGTGAAACATTTGAGACTATGTGTCTGTTGTTCCATACGAAATGAGAGTGTCGGCTGGTCAGTTTGATTATTCAAAAGAGTAGGGTGGATCGCAGCTCAAAGGTCGGACTAGCAACGACAGAAAAAATCTTAGTTTACAAAACACTTGAGGATAACGAACCTCAGGCTGTTCAGAGTGTGTCGGTAAGAGAAGCATAGCCGGAGCGGTGATTATACAAGTCGAGTTAGTTCCAACCTGCTTCTTTCCGGTCAAAAAGAACAAGCGCAAGCACTTATTGCTAATTCGGGATGGGTTGTCGGATCAATGCGCGACTATCCGTTCACCTCATCGCCGGGGAAACAGTTTACTCGGTTCATTTCACCTCCTCCTTACGGCCTTGTAGACCTATGAACGTATGCCAATTATCTTCCGCAGTAAATAGTCGTGATAACACCGCAACTGAAACCGACAATCGCACCTCTCTGGGAAAACAATCGCCCACGACAGCCTGAGGTGTATAAAAGCAGGGCCCTTGCTTCAGGGAGGCATAACAAACAACCGTTAGCAACAACCACAATGAAAGCAGCTCTCATCTTCGTCGCATTCACCTCTCTGGCCGTTGCCGTGCAAGGCGCCGCGTACTACCCTCGAGATGGTCACGGTGACTTCCGTCCTTCCTCGCTCCTGGATGGTCAGGCGCCGCCCAAGGAGACCCTAGCTGGATCCATGGCGCCGCCGCCGCCTGGCCCGTCCCCCAGTGGATCTATCCCACCTGGCCCTGCCCAAAGCCCGCCACCCGATGCAAAGGCCGGTCCCATCAGTGGCATGCATCTTACCACCCCGTGCCAGGACGGTCAGGCGCCACCCAACCAGACCCCAGGTGGTTCCGTGCCACCTGGTCCGTTCCCCAGCGGATCCATGCCACCAGGCCCATTCCCCAGCGGATCCATGCCACCAGGTCTGTACCCCAGCAGTTTGCCACCCAACGCAAATGGCCCGGCCGCTCAAGGACACGGTCACACTTCTGTACGGCCCAACTCGAACCCAGCTGAAACCCCGCTGCCCAACTCGACCCCCGGTGCTTCCGTCCCGCCTGCCGCGATCCCAAACGGTAGTTCCGCGCTGCCCAGTCCGTCGCAGGCCAACTAACTCCCCAAAGGTCAGCTCGACCTGAGGTGAATAAAGGTGCGAGGCTTCTCCTTGACATGCATCCGCGATGCAGGTTTAGTTGACTGATTGATGTAAACACCAGGCACCGCACCCTGAGACACACGACGAAGGGTAATAAAGAGTTTGCATGTTGCAAAAAAGAGCCGGGGGATGAATTGGACATTTGGACAATTAGTAATAATTTCACTTTGGCGTACTTAGAATCATGTCAAATGTGATATTTCGCTCGTTTCGAACGGTGGAGTCCCATAAGCCTTCAAAATCCAGTATGTGCCGAATCGCTTCTGGGCCAAGCTTTTGCCATTCGGACACACTATAGAAGTTCAGCGAAGCTGCGAATATATATTCTGGAACAAACTCACCCTGAGTCCCGTCTTCAAACAACAACTGTCCAAATGGGAATACCCAGTGCCAACTTCCGGTGAACCGAGGTCGTAGACGTGTTCAGAGGATGATAGAACGACATGGACAACAGAAGTGCTTGCCGTAGGGACTGGCCTATACAAAACGAAACCTGCCGTATTTCCGGTTCTCTCCAGTTTTGGGACACGTACTAGCAGATCCTCCAGAGTCGTGTGGCCTCTCTGCAAGGAATGTAATTCAAGAAAGGCATTCAGTCATTTCGTGGTAACAAAGGTGCCCAGCTGTAATAGCAAGGCGTCAACAGACGACAATACGAAATTTACCCCAAGGAGAGTGAGAAGTGTAACGTCATGACGGGGCTAACCGATTTGCCACAAGCGCGATTCAAATTGTTCGGAGCCGCAAGCCACGTGATCCAAGCCAATGAGATGGCTCTAGCCTATGATTGGCTCAGTTCAAGCCCTGGGTGAGCTCTGTGCGCATACAGTCTGTCCTTATTTTATCTCACCGTGCGTGGCTATCTATTTAATCTCGTGAACTTACACACATCTCCCCCCCGTCAGACACGCTGGCCAAGTTCGGCTTTTGGCCCACGAGAGGGATGGCGCGGGTTCTCGGGCGTGACGTTTCACATGCATGATGCGCTAAGTAGTAACTTGTATTCATTGCATGATTACCGCTGACTGAATTTGTTCTCATTTTTGTTGTTCCTTGCGACGTGGCGATGCTCTACCATTCGCATCGTTCAGCTACGCCTTTTGCTTGAGTAAGCACTGCACGATATCAAGAACCCCTTCCTGCATTACAATATGCAAAATGACGAAGCCCTGTCATCGCACGCGTTCGAATCTCTGCCCTTGTCGAGTTAAATCTTCACGACCGTAGCGAGAATGGCAGCAAACCGGCGCTCGCAATACCTCAGCCTACCGTGCCCTCCGAATGCCACCTCATTCCAATTACGTCCTTCAAGGAGTCCCAAGCTTGCATATGGGTGAGGAGCAAAGTACGCCACATGTCGTAGAACATACAGCATAACACAATCAAGTGGAATAGCATCCCGGATCAGAACAGGCGGAACCCACCACTAGGGAGTCCACGTGACCTTGAGCATCATGGGAGTACGGTCTCTGTGCACGCCTGCCAGTGGTTGCTCCGGTTTGACTTGCGGACCGCAAACAGTCTGACCTGGCTAGAGAGAAGGGGCCTTCTCTGCCGGCCAACTGAGCGACTAACAGCGAGTGAGCTGTGAGCTCTCTCCCCGTAGCAATGACAGCCACGCGTTACCCTACAGTAGTCGTTGATCGCTTGACTGTGAGCCCGGTTACGTGCAGAGGCATCTCACAAGTTTGAATGAGACAATCACTTTCCTGTATTGCAGTTGCTATGGACTCGCACTGGCGCTTGGGTTCCATCCCCCGAACACGCAAGGTGATAATTGTCCCTCCATTGGAACCTCAAATTCTCGTCCTTGAACCCGCGATTTGTTTAAGTCGTATCATACTTCTCCTCACTTTGCATTCTAGACAAACTTCATGCACAGCTTGCAGTAAACTTTGTTGCTCAAATAAATAAACGCGCGATAGAAGACGATCTGGCCTTAAAATTTGGGAGGTGGCGTGCATCTACATTACGCGAGAGGTACTTCGAAGTGAAAAAAAAACATCGATTCCCGTTGTTGAAACCTCTTTTTTTTTTAGGCACTCCATCCAAATCTTTAACATATTTTTACTTCTCATCATCATCAGAAGCGAAGCAAAATTGAGTTGTTGGTTGTGAAATGACAGCGTGAGTGAGTTGAGGCGGCGTCGGGCCGGGCTGGTCAGTTTACCTTAGCGGCGGTCACATTCAACAGCTGAGAGTGGGTTCCAGCTCAAAATGATATTTCTCAGCTCGGGCTCTACACGATCGAGCGACTGCCGGTGATGCAGCCGTGCCAGAGTGGTAGAGCGTTGCCATACAATATATGGTATTCATGATGTAGAAACTCAGGCCAGTATCAGTCACCACTGGCATCAATTACTCAGGCTGCCGAGAGTGTCAACAGAAAAAAAAAACAGAAATGATCACTTACGGAATTTTGTGAGATAACTTGAACAAACATGTACAAGAGTCAGTCGATAAAAGGTGTTCACAAGCCCATCGGGATTTACTGGTAGTGATCAATGTTAAGCTTGACAAAGTCGACGATATA
Source organism: Lactifluus pinguis (assembly GCA_003313945.1). Classification (NCBI taxonomy): domain Eukaryota; kingdom Fungi; phylum Basidiomycota; class Agaricomycetes; order Russulales; family Russulaceae; genus Lactifluus; species Lactifluus pinguis. The sequence goes on along the minus strand of QLPA01001994.1, from coordinate 807 downwards.
CTAGTATCAGTAGTACTTACTAGTACTTAATCGAGTTTCCAATGTGGGATCCACGGCTTACTTGAAAGAACAAGACGGGAGAAATCTACTTGGCCTGTAACTAGATCATTTCGCCTATGCCATTTAACTATCTTCCGTAGCAAACGGCCATGATGCGCCACAAGCCTACAGGCTGAGACCGATCATTCTCTAAAAAAAAAAACCCTCGCAACCAGTGCATAAAAGCAGGACCAAGAGGGGGGCACCAACAACAACAACAACAACAACAACAACAACAACAACCCACAATGAAAGCAGTTCTCATCTTCCTCGTATTTTCCTCTCTAACTGTTGCCATGTGCGGCCCACAGAACACGGAGTCGAAGGGCGGATATATTCAAAAAAGGTCAGGCAGTGCGTCCTTCACCTCCTACAGTGACTGTCAAAGTCCCGGTAAGCTTCGCCACGGTTTTATAGTTGCTTCGTGAATCCATTTTGAGTGCAACGTCTCCTGGTAGCTTGTGGTCAAACCGCGAACGGCTACACAGCCGCGATAAATCAGCTCTCATTTGGTTCCAATGAGGGTGGGGGTGATGGTTGCGGGCGCTGCTTCAAATTGACCGGCCTGGCGGACCCCTACTCGCCCGAAAACCCGGTTACGCCCACCAGTATTATCGTGATGGTCACTGATTCGTGTCCCGTGAATCAAAATGAGCAATGGTGTGGCCAGACTCGCGCCCACCCAACCAATCAGTTCGGTATGAGTGCGCAGTGCGTGATCAGCTTTTCATTCTCCTCGTTTGAATGGGGGACATGCTAAGAAAAAAA
>QLPA01001987.1:0-11693 GCA_003313945.1 Lactifluus pinguis | reverse complement strand
TAGTCCGGAATGGAGCCTAGGAAAGTGAAAAATGCCAATTCGATTGGTACCCCTGATTAAAGCAAGGGAGGACATGCATACCTGCATCTGAAATGTCTGGTCGCCTGCTGGTGCGCGAGCGGCCGCCAGGTGAGCCAGGTTGGCCTCTACGTGGTGTCCTGGGAGCACCGACATTGAAATGAGGCTCTTCATGAGACCTCTGTTGCCTCTCCTGTCTCGGGCGCTTCTCACGCTTTGGTTTTCTGGACTGACTAGAACTATCCTGAGGCATGAGAGCGAGCTGGCTGTGTTGACGAATGACATGGGAGAGATAGGGCGCAACGCGCACTGCGTCCGTGATGCGTTGATCTGTGGGCGAGCGAGTAGAGACCTGCATGAAGGTGAAAGTCGAGAGGAAACGCTGGTACCCATGCCCTCACAACGAGGCTCAAATGATACCTTTTTCCGAGCCCTACCTCTGCTTACCTTTTACGGGCAAGCTAACCCTGTCATTTGAAGTGGATGGTCTCCTGACACACGTTCCTAGTGAAGTGTAAGATATGTGATCGATTAAAGAAACATTTTTCTGTAATCGAGGGTCGTGGGGCGGGGCCATGGCGTGTGTCTAGTTGGCCGAGGCGTGTAGCGTGTTTATCACGTGGTCATGGCATTATTCTACGCGCGACGCGGTTCGGGGCGAGAGCTGGTCAGTAGATCAACCATGCCTACTAGAACGCTGGAAACTATCGCGTCTGCGTTACCAAAAGCATTCGACCAGGCTCAGAACTCTTCTGCTAACCATCAGAAGAATTTTATTGCTCTTCACAAGATTCACCTCGAGGCAGCAACAAAGACAGAGTCTGTTGCCGGTCATGCCATCAAACTAGTCGGAGAACGCGCGTTCGAAGATTGTTTCATAGACATGGTCAATCGCGTTCTTGTTGTCAAGAAAGGAATAAGCGTCGCGGATAGGATAGTCAAGTTTGTAGCAGGCTACATCAAGTTTCTCAATGCGAAAGGTGCGTGTTGATCACTGATCTCTGTCCTTTCCCATCTCAAATCTTTTTCAAGCCGTGGAGAAGCAGAACGAGGGCATAGATGATGACGATGAGACTACAGAAACACGCTTTACCCATCGCCTACTCAAGCACTTTCTCAAAGGCTTCCAAGCTAAAGACAAAAATGTCCGGTACCGCGTAGTATATTTCATCGCCGAGGTCATTTCGCAACTTGGTGAACTTGAGTACGCTTCTTTTTCCCATTTTCCATCGCTTTTATGTGACCTTCTCAGTGAGGACATGTTCAATTCCCTTCGGACCACACTCATGGAGCGTGTTCGTGATAAGGAGCCATTCATCCGCGTACAAGCCGTCGTAGCCTTGGCCAAGATCTGTGGCTCCGATGACCCCGTGGAGCCCGTTGGGGATGAACAGACTGCCACCGATGTTCTCGAGGATCTTCTCGCGCATGACCCCTCCGCGTGCGTTCCATCATGATACCCCTTCCTTACCGTTTTGACAAAGTGGTCCAGCGACGTACGCCGTGCCGCATTACTCAACATCCCTGTTACAGCCCAAACACTCCCAGCTGTGCTTGTACGGACGCGCGACGTCGATACCACTGTGCGCAGACTTGTTTATGCTAACGTCCTCCTCACCCACGCGGAACTCCCGGATGGTGCCATGCCTGGCGCCGCACATCCTCGCGCACTAACGATCGCCCAACGCGAGTTAATTGTTCGCAACGGGCTTGGAGACCGTGAGCCAGCTGTGCGCGCTGCAGCAGGCAAACTCGTCGGAGCTTGGGTCGACGCCGTCAGCGTGGGAACGAAGAAGGGCATGGTTCTTGAAGATCTTCTCACCTTCCTCAATACATTTGACCTTCGTGAAAGCGAGGTAGTGGAGGATGCACTACTCAGCGTATTTGTCACGCGCGTGGATATTTTTGACGCCCTCGAGTTTGATGGTGCGCTTTCATCTTCACATAAATATGAAAACCGTGCTGAAATTTTATTAAAAAAATATATAGAGGAGTTTTGGCGTGGATTAACGCCAGAGAAAGCGTTCCTCGTCCGCGTCTTCGTTGATCACTGTGTTTCAACAAAGGAGAACGTGCGCCTGGAAAAGGTACTCCCCGTCGTCACCGCCCACGCGTTTCGTATCCAGGAAGCGTACAACTCCCTCCTGGACTCCCTAACCGCGGCAGATGAGCCTGGAGAGGATGACGAAGTAAACGATGAGCGCGAGTTTGTACTCGCGGAACTTCTCCGCCTCGCGCTGAATCTCGACTATGCTGATGAGATTGGGCGCCGGCGGCTAGAGCAATTTGTTCGTACGTGCCACAATCCGTCTTCACCCTGTTGTAAAGTTGCTGATAGGTGTGTTGCCAGGACACATGATATCGCAGGAGGCCCTTCCTGCGGGACTAGTCACACGTTGCCTGGACGTGTTGCGCACCCTGTCTTCGAGCGAACGAGATCTTATCCGCGTCGTCGTGGAAGTCGTGCATGAGCTGCGCGATGCAAATGACGACGACGAAGTTATTGTCTGTCCGCCCAACTTCCGTCTTTCTATCTCTCTAATGGAATGGCAAGTAGAATGAGCTTATCAACGATGACAACGATACGACGGTCGACGGACCCGTGTCTGCTGCACCTCGTGCGCCACGCGGGCCCAAACCGCTCGACGAAATGACTCCCGGGGAGCGAGAACAGTCAGATGCGATAGATGTTCGCTGCCTCGACCTATGCATTGGCATGCTCGAGCGCGTCAACGGGGTATCTTACCCAGCCTTCCTCTATGCTTTTAACTGACACCTGGCTCTCGCAGACATTCGAGGAAAATTCCACCCTGGAGGGTATCCTCGGTGAGCTGATCGTGCCGGCGGTAAAGCGTAAAGAACTCGTTCTTCGTGAGAAGGGCCTCGTATGCCTCGGCCTGTGTTGCCTCATCGCACGGCGCATGGCGCTCAATTCATTCCAACTATTTCTGAGTCAGGTCCAAACCGCACCAGAGGTTCTCAAGCTACGCGTCCTCCAGGTCGTGTTTGACGTGCTCATGGTGCATGAAGGCGATTTCCTGGCCAATGCGAGTGTCGGCGTGCGTCGATCTATGACTTTGTCCCTTCCCAAAAATGTACTGACCCGGTTACAGGGGGCACGAGTGATCGAATTTCTGCTCCAAGTGCTTGGGAACGAAGAGTCGGATAAAGTACAGGCCTTGATCTGCACCGGGTTTGCGAAGCTCATGCTCTCAGGAATGATTTCCGACGAGCGAGTACGTGCTTTATCCAAAGTTATCTCATACTCCCTTGTGAGCCTGATAATGAATCTGCAGGTACTGACCAGCCTAGCGTTGATCTACCTCTCGCCCGACACGGCAGAAAACCAACAACTGCGCCAGTGTTTGTCTTATTTCTTCCCAGCGTACAGCTATTCCTCCCCTACGCACCAGCGCCTCGTGCAGAAGGTACGCAGACCGCGAGGTACCCTCTCCCATATGTACCCTGATCATAACCTGTGGCCAGATCTTCCTCCCCGTCTTTGATCAACTGAGCACGGGTTACAGGGAGTTGGATGAGGATCAAGAGATGGTCTCCCCTGCGCAGGTATGCGCGATGTTTGTGGACTGGACAGACCCACAAAAGGCCATGTACGAGTCTGATCCCTCTTCGTGCGCACGCCTTAACTCCTTTCTACCTTCCAGAGAGACTCAGAGCGGGACTCCGGACCATATGGTCCACATGGACATGGCTGCCTCAATTCTTCGGGCTCTCTTCAATAAGGATATTCTCAGTAAGCGCTGAGCTTGCCTATGGCTCCAACAGGACTCTCACGACACGGACCCAGGGAATGACAAAAAAGTTCTCTGCCAGGCCCTCGGCAAACTGTACCTCCCACCTGGAACGGACGATGACGACAAAGTGCGCACTCTCAAGCTCCTCGTGCACAACCTGCGTACGCGTAGGCCACCGCGGGATGCCTCGGCGATGGCTGCCCTCTCCAAGTTTGATGATGCACTCTCGAAACGATTTGAAAAACAACTCGAGGACTTTAACGAGGCGGAATACCGACAACTCCAGTCCCTCCAGGAGTTGTTCGAATTTTTGGACGACATTATGCCGTTAGATGAGGACGAGGAAGAAGAAGAAGCAACGGCATCAAAGAAGCGTGGGGCTCGGAAGCGTAGGTCGGTGAGCGTCACGACAGATGCTACAAGTATGACGGATGAAGGACCATGGACGCCACCGCGGGGCAAGAGCGGCAAGGCACGGCCCAAGTGCGGCCTGAGATTTTTCTTGAGATACGGATAGCATACTTATATTTGTCCTCAGGCGACGCCGGACGTCACAATCCGATGACGATGACGCCGAGGACGATGTGGCGGGCGGTTCCCCTCCTTCTGAGATGCCCACGCGTTCCATGCCTCGCAGAGCCGCGTGAGTGAGAGCTGACTTGGTTGCAAATGAGCTAATCGATTCCGTTTCAGGACCAAGAAGATCGATATGACACCGATTAAGCTTGAGGGCGATGAGGAGGACGAAGAAGAGCAAGACGACGACGACGACGAAGATGATGATGATGATGATGATGAGTCCACTCCCGTTCCACGTTCGAAGCGTCATGTCCCTGCGTACGTGTTTCCATTTCATTCCTCTTATTCCTTGCCTTGTGGAAGCTAGCGGTCACGTCATTCACACTCATCTGACACCAATCCTCACTTCGTCAGTAAAACGTCTACCAACAGGAAATCGAAATCCCTTCAAAGAACAAGGGTCCGAGAACAAAGCGATGATGGGGACGATGACAACGGGGGGTCAGAACCGGCAGACTCGATCATGGATTCAGATTCGGAAGGAGAAGAGGACAACGAGGTGGACGGCATGCTAGGCTAATTATCATGATAATCTCTTGGCGTTTTATGGAGATGTGCGATCTAGTGTTGTATTCTTTCTCGAGATGTATTCCTCTGGCCAGTGCCGCTATCTATCTCTATTCAAATCCATCCATTTATTGGAGGCGTAGCCTTGGGCAGCTCACAGGCACTGGACGACTCTGTGGACGGCGGGCGCCCTCCGCCATCAGAACATTGGCTCGTATATCAGTTTTTTTGCTGCTAGCCAAAGGGAATATCAACTTAAGTTAGTCCTGCAGTGCTCATCGGGCCTTTCCCTCCCAGGCCAGCGCCTAAGAGTAGGCTATGTTCTTGGGGTGGAATTCGCAATCCACAAATACGACGCGAATAATACCGAAAGTGATTACAGTGGCCTCGGACTCGATTCAGTCTGTACCCTTCGTCCTCTGTCAAAGACTCGTCCCCATCAATGGCAAACGGTTTCAAGACCAAACATGGGAAGATGAAACCCAACAACACAAGTGAAGAGGACTCCTCCACCACTACAACGCATGTCAGAGTCAACCCGGTTATACGTACTCACTACCTAGCCAACTGCGCGAACATTGCTTAAAGCCAGACGACGGTGCGCCCGTAAAGGCCTGGAGGCCAGCCACATTGTTGTGAGCCAGGGCTCAAGTCCACCAGCTATTGCACATAGGGAAGCGAAAAGGAGACAGCCGAGCAGTAGGATAATTTCCCACCCCCGCCAATGACACGTGCGTGAGATCAGCCATTCCGCCTGAATCCGCCAATCCGCAAGTCTCGTAGTGCAACCTCATATCACATCAGACCTTGATCAGGTACACCCCCTTCCATTCTTCGGCTTACAGGTAGGCCAAGGAAGGAGTTGCCACGTCATCGGTTGATCAAGATCGCCATGTTAATCTGTATGACCTCAGACGATTTTGTTGTTAAGCCTTTCTAAGTTTCCGGTGGCACTCGGGTGGACATCCCTCTGTTTATATGTAGCAATGTCAGACCGTTGTCTGTATCGTCGACCGCTCCCAGAACGATCAAGAGGCTGGAACTTGGGAAGCCTGTCGACACTTCAAGTTGAATGCGGCAGCTCAGCTTACGGCAGAGGCAGCCACGGCCTTCAATGAGAATAATGTGCAAAGGGAACCGATTGGACTCCCTCCTTTGGCCAAAACGATGAACTCGTTGAGAGATTTTTTTCCTTATTAATAAGGTTATGCCTGGCATCGTCATGATCGGCACATCGCTCACGTTCTTCAAAGTTCCGGTCACTCAAAGCACTGTCAACTCATATTTGTCTTGGAGTCTATAACCCGAGTGACATATTGTTATCCACAGGTTCCCCCGTCCTGCAGTGCCCGTCGCTGTCGCGGTAGCGAAGGGATGAAGCCGCTGGAGTGAGATATTGAAGCCTGAGTGCTATGGAGCCTTCAAGGTAATTGTGTAGGACTTGCTATAATGATGTCTGGGAATCGAAGTCTGTAAGGCCTTGCAACCACGTTGTGTGCTACGTTCCTATCTTTACGCCTCGGGCTCGGTGTAGGTCACACGGTGTCAGATTCCTGTGAGCAATGGGCCCGGAAAAACTCGAAGTATGTGTGATTGCGTGTCGGCGTATCGGGAAGTCTCGGGGTGGAAGCGAATTTGATTTCAGACACCGGCGTATGATGACTGCGACAATCATGATTCGACAACGAGTGTCGATGATAGCTCAGTCCTCGGAGTTGCTTGTGGGTCTCGATCTTACGATCCTTTATTTTAACACCATGCCGTGTTCATTTCCGTCCTTCTATTCGGTTTGATATATGGGACTTAAAAATCCGACATCACAAACATGTCAAACATAAATAATGAAGCCCCTGAGCGATGTGTCGGTATAAAACCGTGTATAGATAACTTGAACCCGTTAGATCACTGCGCACTTACTGTATCATGCCAAGCAAACTCCCCACTCGTAAAGTAGGTGAAACAGAGGTTTCTGCCATAGGCTACGGGGCGATGGGCATATCCTCCTACTACGGCGCTGCTCCTCCTGATGAGGAGCGTTTCAAGGTAAATTCAGCCCTGATTGTTGAGAGTTTATGCAAAACCTCCTGAACACTCCCCTCCCTCAGCTGCTCGATGCCGTGTATGAAGCTGGCTGCACGAACTGGGATACTGCAGATGTATACGGCGACTCAGAGGAGCTCATCGGTAAATGGTAAGTTGTCCGGCTTTGCACACTCGTCCGCTAAAATGCTCGTATGCATACATAATGCACAGGTTGAAGCGCACCGGAAAGCGTAATGAAATATTTCTTGCGACCAAGTTTGGCGCCGGCTCGCCGTCAGGGAAGATGATCGATGGATCGCCTGCATATGTTAAAGAAGCCTGTAACAAGTCTCTCGAGAGACTTGGCGTTGGCCATATAGATCTATTCTACGCACACAGGTGAGACAGCCGTCGTTTCGATCGCGTTGTCTGATACAGTTAATTCTAAGGCCCGATCCGACTGTTCCCATTGAACACACTGTTGGTGCGATGGCGGAGCTCGTAAAGTAGGGTGATTCCTTGATTGACCCCTCTGTATCGCGACTGATCGCCTACTACTGTAGGGAAGGCAAGGTCAAGCATATCGGCATTTGCGAATGCAACGGCGAAACTCTGCGACGTGCGCACAAAGTTCATCCGGTCGCAGCAATCCAGGTCGAATATTCGCCCTTTACATTGGACGCCGAGGATCCAGAGATCGGAGTCTTCCAGGCTGCACGTGAGCTAGGCGTGACTGTCTACGCATACTCGCCACTCGGGAGGGGTCTCCTGACAGGAAAATACGTAAGTTGGGTCATTTAAAAGGCGGTCTTACCCCCAGGCTAACACTCGTTTTACCTGACAGAGAAGCCCTGATGACTTTGAGGAGGACGATCTCCGTCGTATCATTCCACGGTACTCGAAGGAGAATTTCCCGAACGTGCTCAAGGTAGTCGAAGAGATTAAACAGGTTGGGGAGAGGCATGGTGCGAGCGCGGGGCAGGCAACGCTTGCCTGGCTTCTTGCTCAAGGACCGCAAATCATCCCTATTCCTGGCACACGCAACGTCAAGGTATGGAAACAACGGGGATTTCTCTTACGCCTATTGATTGTCTAACGTGTGGTAGTATCTGAACGAGAACCTTGGTTCGTTGAAGATCGCGCTTAGTTCCGAGGAAGTACAAGAAATACGCGACATCGCGACTCGTGCGGACTCTGTTTTGGGAGAGCGGTTCCCAGCGGCTATGTTGGAAACGTCCTACAAAAGCACGCCTCTGCTTTGAGAATAGGATGAAATATGCACAGCAATCACAACTGCGTAGTAGTGTAGTTTTGTAAGTTAGTATTCAAACTGTGCAAATGTCAGGTGGGGGAGGTACGCGATCACGTGGTTGTTTGTGACGCGATGAGATAATGAACACGTTGTGGCAGCGTGGGCGTGGCGTCGTTCAGTTGCCGAAGTTCGTTCGACTTTCGAAGCTCGCCCTTGCTCAAGAGCGTAACAGGCCTCGACAGCCAGTTCGTAGCTCACTATTCTTTATTGTTCTTGTCTCTGGTGTTAGGCCATCTTTACGACAAATGAACATTCATCTTCATCAACCTCGTATTGCATCTATCCCTCCCCCAGCTTCCTCAACAACCAACAACCGGCGCAACCCCTTATCTAGCGCTATCAATAATCAAATACCCCCACAAGTTCCTCCAAAGCCAGCCCACAGCGAAAAGAGAGCGTCACCCCCACTTCCTCGTCAAAATGCCAAAATCCAACCCCCCTCGCCCCCTCCAGTTATTAAAGACAAGACGGGCTCCTTGCAATATCAAAGGATGTCTTTCCTCGGAGAGGTTAGTATCCGACCGTCCCCTGTACTCAGCTACTCATCACTCCTTATGATTTCAGGGCGGGTTTGCCAGGGTGTATCAAGTTAGAGATGCCCGCAATAACCACCTTGCCTGTAAAGTCGTGACCAAGAGCTCACTTAAGACAAAGAAAGCCAAAACCAAGGTGCGTAGTCACTTCATTCGGCTCGTTCTTCGATGCTGAGCAGGGGCTTCAGCTCTACGCGGAGATCAAAATCCACAAGGCTTTGGCTCATTCTAATATTGTCCGGTTTGTAGACTGCTTCGAAGATGAAGAGAACGTCTATATGACCTTGGAGCTTTGCCCCAACGGCTCTCTTATGAGCATGTTGCATCGTCGTCGCGTCTTTACGGAGCCGGAAGCACGATTTTTCATGATTCAACTCATTGGCGCCTGCCATTACATGCACACCCATCAGGTCATCCACCGCGATCTGAAGCTCGGCAATCTTTTCCTTGACGCCGACATGAACATCAAGGTCGGTGACTTTGGTCTCGCCGCGCTTATTGAGAGTCCTGGCGAACGGAAGAAAACCATCTGTGGCACGCCCAACTATATCGCACCAGAGGTCTTGTTCGACACTGCGAACGGACACAGCTTTGAGGTTGACACCTGGTCTATTGGTGTCATCCTCTATACATTCGTGGTCGGCCGTCCACCTTTCCAAACCAAGGATGTCAAGGAAGTGTATCAGTAAGTTTTTGGTACACCCACTCATACTTTTGCAACCTCAAGTCGCACGTTCGTAGGCGCATCCGAGACAACCAGTACGAGTTTCCGCCCCATCGGGACGTTTCCCTCGATGCGCGAGAGCTCGTGCAGCAGATTCTCACTCCCAACCCGCAGGAGCGCCCCTCCCTTCACAACATTCTCGATCACCCTTTCTTCACCCGTGGCATTGTTCCAGGATTCATGCCTGTTTCAGCGCGGGACACGCCACCCGATTTCCGCCACATCTCGTCGCTTGTCTCACAGGCGAACCTCGCTCGGCTGCGGCAGACATGCCAGCTCGATAATGAGCCAGCGTCGACTACGTCACGAAATAGTGAGCCACCCGCGTCGAGCGCGGGTAGTGCGAGCAGTAGCCTCGCACAACAGGAGCGCGAGTTCCAGAAGGCGGTGCAGCCTGGCAGCCCCATCTCTGCGTTGCTTAGCTCTGCGCGTCAGCCGCTTATGGTTGCGCCAGCTGGTGGCACTGCCATGCGCGGTGAACCCACGCTGCTTCGCAAGTTACAGGCTGCGAAGAAGGAGGCAGCTAGGTCTCCCGCCAAGGCGAATAATGCTGGAGGCAGGCTACAAGGGATAGCGGAGGAGGACGGAGCGGGTGCTGCATTCGAAAGGCGGGAAGAGGAGGTACGGATGAAAGAGTTACAAAGCCAGAAGGCCCGAATCGTGGCACAGATGGTGCCTACAGATACACCAAACGCACACGTGTCCCCACTCGAGGACACGGAAAACATACCCGTAACAGAGGTCGTGCAAAGTGAGCGACGCGGGAGGGTGCGAACGAGAGAAGCGCTACCCGTCATTGGTGAGACCGCTTTCCGCGTTGGTCAGTCAGAGGCTAACCAGCTGTGAATGCGATTACCAGGCGGCGCCACCATTCCAACGGCCGGGCCGCCCAAAGTGAATGGTTTTGACGCGGCAGCCGAGACGTTGTGTACTGCATTCGATGCTCTTGCGCAGGGGCAGTTGTTCCGTGACCCGAGTGATGACGTGGACCTTTTCGAGGAGCGCGTGTTCATTGCGTCTTGGGTCGACTACTGCAATAAGTACGGTATGGGCTATGCCCTCACGGACGGCTCGGTCGGCGTGCACTTCAACGACAGTACAACGCTCGTCCTCGCCGCTGATAAGCAGTACGTCGCTTCTCGTTGGTTATTTCGTCGGGCACTGATGTAGTATCGGTGATACGGCAGGCACTTTGATTACATATCATCACGCCGGCAGGGTACTGTGTATGTGCGCAAGAACTACACTGTCGGAGATTATCCGGATGAACTGAAGAGCAAGGTGTATCTGCTGAAGCACTTTGAGGGGTACATCATGGGGAAGCTGTACGGCGATTACGATTACACGTTCCTGGACTTGCAACGCTCGAAGGGTATGCAATTTGTGCAAAAGTACCTACGCATGAAGCACGTCATCGTATTCAAGTTGAGTCACGATGTTCTCCAGGTGCGCCGTCAATCTTTGGGATGCCCTGGTTGAACTAATGCGGCTGGTAGTTCAACTTTTATGACCACTCAAAGATTATCCTGTCTACGCAGGGTCTCGCAATCGCACACATTGACAAGAATTACGTGCTGACGCGCTGGACGCTCAGCCAAGTCATGGCGCGTGCGCTCCTCCCACCATCGACGGAGCCTGAACAAGCCAAGTTTGCGCAACGTTTGCTCGACAAGCTCAAGTACTGTAAAGAGGTACTCCTTTCGATCCGTAATGCCAGCGCGGGGGCAAGTGGCAGCGGCAGTGTTACCTCTAGCGAAGCTGGTGGTGTCAGCGCAAGGGCGTCCAAAGCGTCGTTGAGGTAGGAAGCTGCTCAGACCTGGCCGCCTGCTCCGAAACGGGATGAGCACTTCGAGTTTCTACCAACCCGCATTTTCTCTTTTTTCTTCTTCATCCCACCACATTGGACTGTATGCACCATCGCAATGATTTACGATCTAATAGGCCTCTCCGATCTGCATGTTTCATGTCAATTATATCGACCGGCTTTATCACCTACCTTCATCTCACCCTCCTATAGCCAAGCCACAAACACGATGACGTGGCTTCGGTCTAGCGACACATACGGCAATCTTGGTTCCTTTTCTTTGAAAGGGGTTTTTACGTTCCACTCATTTTTGACACCTTTTTGTATTATACAAAAAGTGGTGTAATGTGAAGGATGCGGGGCGTATAGGCGTACGCACGGAGTTACGGTCATTGATTCAAAACAATGTGCTGAGCGTGGAGCGCTGGGTAGCTTGTTA
>QLPA01001979.1:0-27021 GCA_003313945.1 Lactifluus pinguis | reverse complement strand
CCACGGAGTTGTGGCACACGTAACGCCTGTAATCTTTCTAAATAAGGGGTGGTCGATAACATGAGGTGGTTCTCCTAATTTTACCTTGGTATATATTAATACCGTGAGACATCAACATTTCACATCCTTTCTTGGTACTTATAATCCCATTTCTCAGACCCCGAAGCTGGCCGTTAATTACGGATGTGCTGCAGTACAACTTGAAAACGGGCCAGTCGTCGCCATGGGCTGGGCGTCCTCCTTGGATCATGCGTTCCACTACTAGGCGCGACCGTGAAATGGGATGGCCGCGGACGAGAAGGAACACGGCGACCGTCTGCTACTGAGGAGAAAATCGGCGTCTTCCATTTCGCTAGCTTCTGCAGTGAGCTTCACCCGGCCGTCACGGAGGAAATATCAGTCGCACGGGAGGATCTCCAAGCGGGACGTCGCGTTTGCGTACAGTGAGCATCGCTTGATACTGAATAGTTTGATAGCTTGATCACTTGGGGGTCATGTAGTTGCGGCTATCTCCGAATGGACTTTGAGTCGTCCATGGCGATAAAGCAGGGCTGTGTGATTCTAGGGCCCCTTTTTTTTCGAGAATTGTGACTTCCTTTGGTTCGTTGTCAGTGTAAGCCGCTGTGTAGCCTGGTTATTGGATTGTTATCCACTTCCGGCTAAGGCCACGCTGGCAGGCAGAGACAACTTTCTAACTATCTACCCTCCGGGTCAGCCTGAATGACGTTGTGAATAATTTGGCCATGGAGGCGATGGTTATCGTGCATCGTTCATCTTCTTTATCCGAGATTCTCGTACGAGTGAAATGTGATTACGAATGCGAATCATTGACATGTCGTACTAGTAAGGCACGCGCACATGGCACCAATCCGAGTCAACAACAGTGCCCTTCCCGTTTGACGACTGTTCAATTGTCGGATTGTGCACGCGGAAGAAAATAAACACCATTGCACATATAGCCTTTCAAAGGATTCCCTTGGCATAGATCATTCGTTTACCCCTGGTCCAATATAGGCATTGGTGTTAATTTTTCCATTGGTGTGCATGCCCCTTATCTCCACGGCCCACTGGCATAAACGGTCCGAGTCCGATGCATGCCTCGATCGATACTGGACACCAACGGGTCGGCAGTAACTACACATTGGGCACCATTTGGTACCAATCCGTGCTCCGTGCAGCGCCGTTTACGTTACAGGACATAGAGGATCATGGTGGGTGAGTGAGGTCACACAGTATTTTCGGAGGGTCAGGGCGATCCCTGAATTGGGTCGTATCCGAAGAGTACGATTGTCGGGCGGTGGACCCGAAGTTCATTTTTAAGGGGGGCTCCTGAAGTTCCTGAGTCCTGAAGATTCGATTAGAAGATCTACAATACAGTACGGCCGTTCCGATCATTGTGACCGCGTATTTGATGCTAACGCCGCGGGAAGCCTCGAGGACCTTTAGCGAGATGTACCGCACCAGTCATGCACCTACTGACACACGTAATGAGAACATCCAACTGCTGATGGTAACGCATGGATAGCAAAGCTTCAACGTAGCCCACCCCAGATCTGGGATCTCGGCGAGAGGAATTTTTTTGGTGGGATGAGGTTTCCAACTTGAAGAGCATCACAGATGTCTGAAGTCGTCATAATATTGTCATCTACCTAGAGAGACATACTAACTGATCCATTGAGTAAATCAATCATCTTCAAATCGTGTTCCTTCTCCATGATCCCATATGGGTTTATTCCATTGGCCCACTGGCGTCTCATTTCTCCACAATTGTTAAGAAATGGCGAATACCTTCCCCGACCTGCAGTTCCAACCCATTCAAAATCAAAGAGAAGTCCGCACAGTTCATCATTTTCCTTTTTCTTGACCAAGATATTGGGCCGCCGCAAATTGCCGAACACAAGGTTCATGTCATGCAGCCGACCCACCGCCGACTTCACGTCGTTCAAAACCTTTTCAGGTAGGTCGTCACCTTGGAAATGATGAAACGCATCTTCGCAGTCGATGGATTCCATGATGACCATCATCAAGCCTCCCTGGATCCTTTCACAATAGAATAGCTCTGGCGCATAATTGGCATCAGCAAGTGTGCGATGCGCCTCTCCATGGTACGATTCACAGAACTTGACCAGGACCTTTGTCTTATTGTATGTCGCCTTGAAAAGTGAACATTGACAGTCCGGCCCTTTGTAATCGAATCGGTCGGAGAAAACCACCGGGAACAGAGGGTGTCTGTTCGTGAAGTACGTTGGTTGAGGGAATAGTAGTCGATTCAACTTGCGATTTCCGGGCGGCCTTAATTGGAGTTCACGATAATAATCCCGCAGAGTTATGATTGCACGTGAAACTGCGGCAAAAATCCGAGATAGGGTCACCAGGCTCTCCCTCGTCCGAGTCATGCCCAAGTAGATGAAATCTGTGAATGACTCCGCCACAATGATCTCTGCCCAGATGGCGCCACCAAAGCTGATGTAAGGACCAGCGATTGATACAGTGATGCAAGGACAGCATGTCGAATTGCGTATCTCCTCAAACTGTGCATGGCCTGATCAGTCCCACTACAGTAGGCCGTATACCCATGCGGGCCACGAACCTGGCGTTGATTCATCTCCTCACGAAGCGACACGATATTCTCCACTTCACATTGTCCTGAGATACCCAGCTGTTCATTGTTCATCTCAAGATGGGCCACGATCGCCTTCTTTTTGCCATAGGCGACATCTTCAATGTCTTGCAGAACAACTTCGGTCGTCTTCTTAGGGTCACTCTTGACGTTGACATTCAGAGAATGCTGGACTCCGAGTTCCAGAAGGTTGTTGATAATGGGGAACACTGCCGCGACACGTTGGCTCTCGCTGCAGTATATGTCCGTCGACGCAACGCACAGTTTTGCGGTGTGGATCAATCGATTCATCTCGAGGGGATCGACCACCTTGTCGAGATTGTGCAGCGCGTCTTTGAGCTGAGCGAAGGCCTTGTGGTATATTGAGATAGGAGGACCTGTCAGTTCAGCAGGGCGTCCGTTATAAATTGGGTGTTTCTCGTGCTCTAGTTGAATATATGTGCACGTCGATCCACAAAAATTCAAACATTAGAAACGGAAATGCACCTTCTTCCGCAGGGTGATTTACCGGCAAATACTGCTGAGCACGGGACGGCGGACGCATCACAACAATGTGGACATAATTTGCTGGAGGGGTGGATGGAAAGACTTCCGAGAGGATATCCAAAGGTGATAACTCTTCAGTAACGGGAAGGATCTTCTCGACGTCATCTTTGAGGCTTTCATTGAGTGGAACAAGAACTTTGAATACCAGAAGAAAAGCCGCGTCAATATCATGGAAAGTGTCACGTGATTTCATTTTGATATAATCCCTGAGTACCGTGACGTATCTTTCCTTTCCAATTTCGACTTCAAAGGTGGTATTAGGAGGGGCTCCACGCACATAGCAGCGGAGTCGAAAACAATATAATTGATTAATGGCTACGGTGGTCGGAACGTGTAGATGATAACACCAGGAGGTTAAAACTCACCTTCGATGGGATCATCTATGACAATGTGTACCCTCCGTGGTTCCAACCCATCTGGGAAGACATCCGAGAGGATATTGTGTGAATTCAACGAATTTGAATCAACGAGATTGAGGTTTTCTACGTAGTCTTCGAGGGTTTCGTCGGATAGAAGGGAAACTTTCCATAGGGTAAGACACGACGGGTCGATATCCCCAAAGGGGCAGTGCTCCTGAATAGCTTTCTTGAGTACAGCGACAGGTTTTTCCATTCCTATTTCGAGTTGAAAAACCGTGAAAAAAGGGGCTCCACGCAGATAGCAAGCGATTCTGGCCGGGGCCATGATCGTTTAACGAAGCGTGCCAGACCGAAACGTGTTAGAGTTCGACGCAATAAGTCCTGAGGTGATGACGAAGAGGGGCAAAGCGATGAGACTGAACAGGGGTCATGACCTCAACTACTTATGATACGACCGGATGCGTCGGAATTACATCAGGAAACATGTGACGGCGGGGGAACTTGAAGCATACAGTCGACGTGCATGTGCCTTGCCTTTGGTCAGACAAACAGGTGCTTGTGGCATGGAGGTGAACACTTGAATGCTACTTGACTCTGATAGATGCTATCCTCTTGACGACCAACCCCGAGGAGTCCCTTTTCCCTCTCTCATTTTCTTCTCCTCCGACCCATGGCAATGCCGACCACGACCACGACGATGGCTCCAAGCACTCCGGCTGACTTTTCTTCCAACAATCACCTCTCCCTCGCGACCTCGCCACTCCTTCGTGAGTGCATCCTCCGAGTCACAGCGCTCCACGCAGCTCCTTCTATCGTCAACTCAGGCTGTTCACGTTTGCTTGTATACAATCACGCACACGCAGCACTAGAAACACAACTGGCGCAGACTTTCAACGCACTTCCGGCGCACCTCTCCTATTCGGGTTTCGACGCCAACGCGGGCTTATTTGCGTGCCTGCCACAACCGGATGATGCGGTACTGGCACTGCCATCCATTCACATACACTGGCCCTCTTCCCTCCCGTTGTGCCGCGATGGCCGACCATCAACTTCCGAGTTCCGTTCCTTGTCCAAAGGATGTGCAACCACGACCATAAGTCTTCCCATCCATTGCCAGTTGCGGTGTCTGATTCCTCCTTCCTTACTCACCTTCATGACCTTGCTTATAAACCGCGCAAAAGCCACTAAGCCCGTGTCTTTCGTGAAGCTCCGGAGCATGCTTACCCTTGCCCTCAGTGCTGATGCACGTGGTGATGACATGGCCTTTCGTGAAGATGTCCATATTATGATGGCAACATCTGGGCTCTACAAATGGCTACCGTGACTCCGCATCGTTCGTCAGTGGTGTCATTGGCGATGAGAGCGACATCGCTGCCAGCCTGAGTTTCGCGATGACTCATGGTTCCTGTCGCTGCAGCGTCTCGCCCGGCCCTTTTCATCCTGCTCTTGACCCACCTCTATCCCTGTTCTTCTCCGCAACGACTATCGGCTACGGTTTGGGCTGTTTGGAAGCTTTTCTGTCATGGTATGCGTCTTGTTTGGGCAAGCTGCTAGTATGATCTCAAAGGAGACTTACGACGTAGTGATGGCTAATGCAGAAACCTTAGACTCTGCCATCATCTATGAGCGCGACTTCCAGTACAATTTGTATGTACCGCTGCTGACGGAGAGAAATTTCCTGATGCCATCCCCTAGCTCTGGCTCCAAGACCCCCGAGCGTTCCTGCTTGCTACACATCAACCGGCGCGTAGCTGAATGACCTCAGCACCTTATCATGCACATAGAAGTTACATACACTGCCATGCTCTGACGCTGACAGAGTTCTCCAGACGTACAACCTCATGTCCAAGCGTTACTTCACGCACGCATTGCCAACGTTGTTCAGTGCTGGCACCCCGAACGTGCAAGTGTCATTCTGTTGCTTAATTTCCATGAAGGAGGATTCGATTGAACGAATATGTAACACACTCAACCAATATGCGACGATTAGCAAGTCAGCTGGGGGTATTGGTCTTAGGATCCATCATTTTCGTGCTACGGCTTTCTTTTTCTTGCATCCTACTCCTACGTAATGTCGTTCTGATAAGGCCCTCAGCGCTTAAATTGAGGTTAACAATGGGGTACTCCGAGGGGCGTTGTTGTCCTCGTTAGTGAGCATACTGCTCAGCTCAGGGCACCGGGGCGTACGAAAAGACCTGACCATGGTGGTGGTTCAGGTTCAAGCCTTCAAAGTCCCCAAATCTGGATGCACTACAGTTTAAACCTCATGACTGGTGCAGCTGGTCGCACATGTATAGAATAAAATTGTCATGAAAATGATTACCATCTCCTCAGGCTACATCCTGGCTACCTATACCTGCTAAAAGAAGAATCAAGGAGGGTAATCATCTCTATATCATGCTCCTTCTCCATCTTCATGTAAGGATGCACTCCTTTGGCCCACATAATGTCAGTGGGTACCTGGCTTGACCTGTTATGCCAAACCACTCAAAGTCAATCAGCAGCACACACTGCTAATTGACTTTGAGTGGGTTGGAACAGCAGGTCAAGCCAGGTTACCGGCATTAAATGATACCAGAAATGCACCTCCTTCATCAGGGTGATTTACAATTGCTTCTTGAGTTTGCAGCCCCACACTGGCAGACATATGTCAGTGGTCCATGACTAAGTGGACACATTTCTGAGGTAGCACAGTCGGAAATATTTCCGAAACTGTGTCGAGCGGAGGTAGCCAACTCGTAGTATTGGCAAGACCATCGACATGTTTTGGCAAATCGTCGTCAAAAAGGATCGAGACATGTCTCAACAGAACTTCTGTTGAGACATGTTTCAATCCTGAAGTGCATCCGCGCCCGGGATGCCATTGAGGCTTTGTGGAGTGGTTCCACGCACATAGCATGCGAGTCGAAAAACAGATGAGGGATCTCAGGCTGCGGTTATCAGAACGGCACACGAGAGCACCAGGAAGCTGGGACTCACCCGCCGGAAGCGCTACGACAATGTTTACGTTGACAGTTTCTAGCTTATTCCAGTGAGGAATTAGTACAGCGCGTTGAAGTTGGTCACCCACTTTGATGTCTACATTCCATAAGCAAAACAAATCCGCATCAACGTCCTTGAAGGCAGTTTTTCTGGCCTTGATGGCCTCCTTGAGGTCCTTGACGGATTTCGTCTTGTCGATTTCGACTTTGAACACCTGAAAAAAAGGGGCTCCTCGTAGATAGCAATTGAGAGTGATACGGGTTGTAATAGGAAAAGGAACATGCCATATTGTAAGGGTTCCTTTTCCTACAACTCGTGGGTACGAACACTTGTTAGATACAGTAGTATATCCAGTCAAGTATCCAGTATACATAGATTCCGATGTCCGAAAACGAGAAGCAGTTGTATGCCCCCGTTGTACCAAATCATGATGAGCCCGAAACCACTGCAAGGTTCGCTTGAGGCGAGAAGAGCTCATTGCCTGGTGGATCACCTTTTTGTTGAGCAATCAGACATCTAGAATAGGAAGCTCGGAGATCCTTTTCCTTTTTTCGAGGCGCGGATGAAATGAGCATCGAGTCACCGGGGCTCCAAGTCCGGAATATTGCCAAATATATATTGTGGGGGAAGAAGCATGTGGGAGCGAGGGCATGGAACAACAATCCAAGGGGGATACGACCCGCTCCGTCCGTCGCAGCTTAGCTCGCACGCTCACGCACTCTCGTTCCGTCTCGTTAAGCATTTCTCAAGTAGAAATTGCCTCAAGGGCTTGTTTCCGTCTCCCTAAAGTGTGCTCCGTGCTAGAGGAACCTGCCGGGCGTTCAGATTTGTCTTGACTGGGTTACCTAGTTGATACTACTTTTATCACTAGTATTGCCGGTCAATTTCCTGAGTGGGCGCGGCGCCACCAGATTACGCAAAACTGTAGTGGATACATTCAAGATGAGAAGACAGCGATGCCGAGTGTTGTCCAAAAATTAGATGAGAATCATTAAAGCCGCACAAACTGAAGCCGCACAACCTCCGCGCAAGGTATACGCCGCGGCATGGAGCCTCGCCGATGACTGCGCTTCTCTTCTTCATTTGCGCCATGTGCCGCGTTGTGGTTACGACTGTTCGCGGAGAGCACAAAGATTCCTAGATCAAGCACTCTCGACCACACGGCGGTCACTCTGACGGCCTCGGCGACTCCCATTCTTCTGGGTCGGATTTCCTTCTTTTTTGGTCCTGACAACGTGGTAGGACTTCCTAGGTGGTGAAACTGCCGCAATGGTGAGTGATAAACCCTTCACGCTCGGGCCAAAACTTGCCACTGACTAGAGGCTCCAACGCCGCGTTTTCATCACAAGTGATATGTTACATAAATCCCTCTTTTTTGCGACAAGTCTTATGCAGCTTACAGTGATGTGCGTATACGCACTTAAGTCTGTTGCCGCCATTCAAGCGTTTATCATACATAGCTTCAGTATACGCGTGGCTACATATAATTGCTCTCGGCCCACGCTGTCATGTCAGACTTGCATCATCCAGGCCGATGTCTTCAAATAAGAACCTCCATAGCGCACCTGGATCCTTAAAGTCGTGATGCGTAACATTGACAAGCCAGCGGGTATCTCTGATGTCCTCCAGCAGTTGTCGTTCCTGTGAGTTCGGGGGGAACTGCAACGCCCAATCGGTCCAAATCGAAAATGCCTCGTCCTGTGCCAGGTCATTCAAAAGACAGGCCCAATATCGACAAAAACACACACCTTCCACGTTAAGAATGATTCTTGCTCGATGATGGTTGATTGGATGATCTCTTTCCCAGGAAAGACACCCCACGTCACCGCATTCCGCTCAGAGCCCTGCACACTTGTCTTGAGTTCGCCCTTCCAACAGCAAAGATTAAGCCATCGTGTCGTATTAGACACCAAGCGCAATCCCAACGTACCGCATTGTTTGCTGCTAAAAAGTCTACGACGCCTTTCACCTCTCCGATCGCCCTTTCCAACCTTTCCACGATTGTTGAACTGGCAAAGAACTCGACAAACGGCTTTTGGTATATGTACCCGCCTGCGGGGCCCCAGCCGACCGAACCATCACCCGAAGGCAAGCCATCTACGGCGGGTTGAGACCCGACGGGCCACCATCCGTGCTTTGCAAGACGAAGTAGGTGAGGAAGGATGAGCTGGGACTCAACGGAAAGTGGTGCAGCCGAAAAAGGATATGAGGTAATTTCCCCATTGAGGAAGCGCAAGGTCAGGGCCGTGATGTCATCCAGCGTACTAGGACGTGAGCCACCGGGTGTCTATCGTCGAGTCTTAAACAGGCGGAGAATAATCGAAATCCATAGCAACTTACGATGCGGCCAAAGCCTCCCCAGAGGTCTTGACTACCGAAAGCAGGGCTGTTGATATCGCCGAATCTCCCATTCGGGAACTCGTCCCATGTAGAGGCGTTGTTGGCTTCACCTACGCCCGTGTCTCCTTTGGTCACGTGTGATACGAGCCCGTTGGTTGCAGAACTAGTTGCGCTCGCAGGCGTCACGATCAGGTCAGGGTTAGTAGCCAAGTGTTGCTCAGTCACCCCGAACGACTCCTTATCTACTTATCAGTTTCTGGGTGCTATGTTTCGTCCCTGAGGCTCACCGCTATCAACTTGTTATGTATTTTTGCATGGCTTGAGGTCCATCCCAAGGTCTCCAAAATACTCTGTACGCTCTTCTCTAGGTTGAGGGTGCAGAAATGGAAGCCATTCAAACCACCTTCGTCAACAAGGCGCCGTATCATCTTGACGGCCAGCGAGATGCCATAGTCTTTCACCTTCTGGTCGTCATACTGGGAAAAGACGAGTGCCAGTGAGCACATCACCAATATCACAAATGAATGGCAAGACCTTGATGAGTTCTAAATCTGCGTGGATCGAGTCCGGAACATGCGTTCCACAAAGCCTC
The DNA here is from genome assembly GCA_003313945.1 of Lactifluus pinguis. NCBI lineage: Eukaryota > Fungi > Basidiomycota > Agaricomycetes > Russulales > Russulaceae > Lactifluus > Lactifluus pinguis. Next base: position 17,582 of record QLPA01001979.1, on the reverse strand, counting down.
GTGAGACGAAGGAACGTGGAATATGTTTGAATGGGCATGATACCAGGGATAACAGGGATTGTTATGCCTGATACGAAGCGTAAGCATCGACGAATAAATCCAGTGGTGGCATGACACACCGCGTGAACGAATCTTTTGTAACCATCGGAGGAAATTGTCGACATCATAGAACAGTTGGGTGACGATGAAATCTGCGCCGCTATCAACCTTTGCTTTCAGATGCTCAATCTCCTCGTCTTCGTCCAGAATGCTGTCAGCATGTCCATCCGGATAAGCTAGAGATGGTATGAGATTAGAACCAGAAGCGACAATGTGGCATCAAAATGACCTGCCACTCCGAGAGAAAACGCATCGGAGAACTCCGGTGACGATCGTATATAGGATACGAGATCCCGTGCGTGAGTGAAACGGGGATCTGTGGGGATCCAATATTCTTCTCCTCTTGGGGGATCTTAGCAGTGGGATCAGCAGTCACGAAATCGGGAGGTTCTGTCGTACAACCTCCTCGTAGGGCCAGGATACTCTGTATCCCTGTTTCTTTTGCAATCTACGGACCTGTGAGCAAGTCACGGGGGTTTAACATGAGGAGAATTGCACACCCGAAGGGCGCTGTCCACAGAACCTTGCATCATATTGGTACAAGTCAGGTGCATCACCGTGTCAATACCATGCTCCTTTTGTGTCAATGATGCAAGCTCGAGCGTCTGTTCTTTGGTTGACCCGCCTGCGCCCCATGTGATGTTGATCGCAAGGGGGTTAAGATCAGCTAAACGAGAGATCCGGGAGAGTAGGTTACTGAAGCCCTGAACTGGATTGGATCCTACTACGTTCTAACGCAGCGATGGATCAGACATACCTGTTCCGTTCTCGGCGGGAAGAATTCGAAGGTATAAAACGGCCCTTGCGCTTGAGAAATCTTCTCAACCAGCTTCATGCTGAGAAACGACGAGATCGGCGTGCAGATAATGTGGATTGAGAGATCCTCTGCTAGTCAGTAAGCAAATTACCGGGTACGATATGGGTCAACTAGCTCCTCTGGCCTCTGGAAAGCACACAAGCTGAATTTCGGAAGTGCTCGGGGCAAAGAAGCCTTGGCAGGTGAGTTGGCGCGTCAACAGGCTCAAACAAGTGAGGCAGTCACGCATCCCTACGATACTTCACTCATTTCACCCTTTCAGCATCAAACATGGCTAATCCAACATCTCCAACTACAGAAGTATCATCTGGTGCGCTGAAGCGCACTAAAATTGTGCTCCTTGGTGACCAAAGCGTTGGAAAGACCAGTCTCATCACACGGTATGTCTCCATTTCTTCCCCTTCATGGTCACGGTCTAAATGCCCAGCTTTGGTTGCCTGGCACGTTGGTAGGTTTATGTATGACACGTTTGACAATACATATCAGGCGACTATTGGTATCGACTTTCTCAGTAAAACGCTGTACCTCGACGATCGGACCGTGAGGTTACAGCTGTGGGATACAGCGGGACAGGTATGACCCATTGCATGTCAGTCGTCAGCTTTTCTCAGTACTCATACACCATTAGGAACGGTTCAGGTCCTTAATCCCATCTTACATTCGGGATTCTACTGTTGCAATCGTCGTGTTCGATATCACTAGTCCGTGGTTACCAGACATGACATCTCCTCGGAGGACTAACACATCCTCAGATCGACAATCTTTCCTTTCCACAACGAAATGGATAGATGACGTGCGGTCAGAGCGGGGAAATGATGTCATGGTCGTACTCGTCGGGAACAAGGCTGATTTGTCTGACAAGCGGTGCGTACATCTCAATGATTTCTTTGACGAGTATTTACTGAGGTGTCGCAGACAGGTTACACTCGAAGAGGCCACCGCAAAGGCCCAGGGCCTCAACATCATGTTCATGGAGACATCAGCCAAGGCTGGACACAACGTGAAAAGCCTGTTCAAGAAAATTGCCATGTCACTACCTGGAATGGAGAAAGACGGCCAGAATGCGGATGCACAGAATGCCAGTGCGTCTATATTCTGAATTTGATCATCCACCGTCACCACTCTAATTTACCTTCGTGGTTCTCAGAGATCGACGTGACTTCACCAACGGTCAACGAGGTTCCAGAGGCGGCTCAGTGCCAATGTTAATCTTCTGTACCTTCTGCCGTCTTCTATTTGTCCGTCATACCATATTCCCTGCATCTCTAGAAACAGTAGGTCGTACAGCTTTATCAGGACCAAATAAGATTTTCCAGAGGAACGTCGCATGGTTTCTCTGCCTATTGTACATACAATCTCATCCGCGATTCATAGTATTCCCCGCACCCCGAGGATTAGCATCTGTAAATCTTGCCCACTCCTCGTCTTTTCTCCTTTTCTCTTCGGACTTGGCATCACCAAATATCGTTCCATCCTGTTCTGCATCCATCGTGAGCTGTTCGGAGGACGTCGGCTTTGCGGCTGACTGAGGACTATGTTGCGAGGATGTCCGTTATGAACCGAAAAAAGACAAAGTGATGAGTCGGCTTACCCTCCCCCAGTAATAATGTTACCGCGCTGCTGTTCTATCTCCAAGTACTCGTCTATACTCATTGTGGGCAGGCGGTAGTCAGCCTGGAACACCTGCTCTCGCAACCTCGCACGGTCACCCTCCGCGCCAGAAGGTAATATCGTGAACGGCTGCAACGGCTGCGGACACATTTCCGTAAGCCTCGTCTAAAACAAAGCGGGCCACCCCCCTTTGGATGTAAAAAACCCACCTTTCCGCCAGAGTCGAGTAACGGACCACCACGTCGGGACATTGCCGCACCTGGCGCGTCGAGCGTCCATAAAGCACGCTCCGTCTCGGACGAAGGTGCGCGGTCCGAGGCCCCAGACGGGGCCTCGGGTGGTGCAGAGCGCAGCAACTCGAGCTCTTGCGCGATGCTGGTGAGCTGTGCTTGCGCCTGTGCGTAGGTGAGTCGAAGTAGGAGAAGCGTCGTCTCGCGCCGCTCCTCGTCCTCGTTGTCCTGCTCCTGCTCGGTACCAAAAGGGGAAGATCCGGGGACAGGTACGGAGGGAAGGAGCGCGGCGATGAGGTCAAAGTCGGTCGGGGTGGCATCTGGTAGTGGGACGGAAATGCGGTGTCGTTCGGTGACGGCCTATTTGTTTGTTTGTTTTTTGGGAGGGGTTATTAGTTTTTAGCTGTTCCAACAAAATGTGATGGATTTTGACCTCGATACGGGTGCGGATCTCCTTCTCGGCCTTGTATTGCTTGATTTTCATCTCTCGTCGACGGGCGGGATCGGTGATGGCGGAAGCGTTCTTCCCGTGTAGTTCACGCTCGGAGTTGGATACAATTTCGTACAGTTCTATGTCTGATACAAATTTGCTGAATTCTTGCTACTCATGGCATAAATAATATGTATGTTATTTCCCAAAGTCAGAGAAAGACGGGGTGGGAAAACATACCTCGGCTTCCCGTAGCCGCACTAAGCGGTCGTCCCTCTCGGTAGCGCGAGCTCTACTTTCAATCTCTGCAAGGACATATGGGACAAACAGATAGACTAAATCTTGAGTCGAGATGTCATCCAGAGTCTCATTCGGACTGAAGAGTGCAAGATCTGCAACTCGTGCGCGTGTGTTACGGCAATCTTCGTGTGCCAGATTAATTAATCCCTGGTCGAGATTTCAACGCTTTTTAGTCGCCGCCCAGAAATAGCTGCAAACACCTGCGTCTCATCTTGTATTGTTGATAAATTTGACGCTTTGGAGAGATTTGAGAGTGCGCGATGAAACAAGGCTGGAAGTGATTCGACGACGTCCATGGGTGTGAGGGGTGTCCGATGTCCTGTCTGGGTGTTGCCCAAGACACGTGCTCAGACGCGAACGCGTCTTTCTCTGACCGCTCTGACTTGATGAAGGGTAAGCGCGCCCAACCAGAATCTACCAAGCCCTTTGAATCGCGTAAATATGCTTCGGATATACTCGAAGGCGACATTGATATCCCAGGAAGCTACATCGAGGGTCGCATATTCTCAAAAAATCCCAGGGACAATCAGTACACCGTCGATATCCGTCCAAATTCAAAGGCAAAGGCCGCCTATCTGGAAGTCCGTATTAAAAACAAGCTGCAAAAGAAGATTGAGCTTCTTGTAGGCGACCATGTACAAATATCACTTCAAGGCGCTCAGTTTTTGCCACGTACCGGGGCTCCTTCACATTTACAAGTTATGCTCCGCTTTCGAGAGGGCATAACTGTACTGCTCGTGTCGAGAGCGGGCCCTCAGGGCGAAAAGGGGAAACTGTTTCACATCTGGCCACGAGATAGTGAGCATTATCTTACTCCTGCGTGTTTGAATCGTGACTTTTTGGTCCATGTAGACGCCAATTCAAGCAAGTCCAAGAAGAGAAAGATGAATCGCGATACTTCCGACATGGGATGGTTCTCCACGCCGCCTCCAGGCGATGCTCACTCTGGTCTCGGGCAAAACTCTCTTGGGTTGCAAACCCCCACCTCAAGCGGCTCCAATACGACAACTCCAACTCACATGAATCACCCCGAAATCACAGATGATGCCGGACCTTCCACGGTCAGTGAGGCTTTGCAAACCTTACGAAAGTTGCCACATGCTACTGGACAATGTCAGGGTGCAGCGACCTATGCATATAGGCCCGCGCCTTCCCATGAGCGGAGTACACCTGTTGATCTCGCTATCCTTAACGCTCGCTCAGGCTCTGGTTCCTCTGCCGCTGTGTTGCCTATGCCGAGAGACATATCTTTAGACACGGACAGAACGCCAATTCTACCTTCCTCAGAACACCGCGAAAAGTCGAATCGAAAGAAGAAAAGGGGAGAATTGAAAAGGCATGCAGCGTCAGCCGCTGCTTCGCCTTCCACGATAACAGAGGTTTCCACGATACGCGCCGATGTCATGCCCACTAGCCCAATCACTGCTGGGATTAGCGATACTCATGCGGATACCTGTGGAGGCGATGATCGTCAGACCGGGTTAGGAGATGCCGACGTCTCCTCCATGCCGATCGACCCATCGCCTGAACAACCCACAAGTGTCCAATCGGGGAACCAGCAAACGAGATTAGCTGAAGATGCTGATAGCACTGGAAGCTGCGCCGAGGAGACAGAACCAAATGGTGATGACCCCGCGCTGGGCATGCGAGCAGGGTTGATCGTTAATGGGGTGAGTAGTTCGCTGCGAGGTTCCGTCGTCACTTTTTCGACGAATCTTCTCGTAGTGGCCGTACACCGCTCTCTCTGAAATCAGAGATAGGGCCAAGATGTCAATGATCGGGGTGGTGTCCTCGGTCAACAAGGAACCTGCGAGATCCCAAAAAGGCGGTAGGAGCTTTATCCCAATGACACCCTGTCACTCATAACATGACTTCCTTAGATTGGTGTACTTGTTTCTCTTTACTTGATCCATCCGTGCTGGACTCGTTCGGTGGCGTTCTTTACACGACTACTGCGGGCATCAAAATCAACTGTTTCATGAGAGTGGAACAGTGGCTTCCGAACACAAAACGAGGGGATGTTATCCTATTGCGTCACGTCAAGGTGATATATATATGACCGCTGTGTAGACAAGCTACTGCGCTAAAGATATACCCCCAGATACAAACGTGGCAGGACAATCTTACTGGAACCTGTCACGCAAACACGATGCAATGGGCGATATACGACCCTGCTACAGGGAAGATATCACAACCAGATCCCGACATCAACAACCACCGGTCCTACAATCCACCCAACTGGCACCTGGTACAGGAGGAGAAGGAGTATTGTGCGCAGCTGGCCAGGTGGTGGGCAGCTGTACAACGGACTCGTGCCGAGCGCCTAGGTACAGCGGTCCAAATCGGTGGCGGACCGGTTGTAGCCGCAGAGAAGAAACCGGTCCATCGTCAGCACTTGCTCATCAGAGAAGCCGATCCCCAACGGGAGCCGCGCGGGTACTTCAATTGCACCGTAGAGGTGCGCACGCTTTGCAACGCATTATAGAATTTCATACCCATTTTGACCGGGGAGGCAGATTTTGCATGGGCATTCAAATCATATCGCCGACATTTACAGCATCTACGTGACGGATTATACGTCCAAAGCGGGCGCGTTCGTGGACCATAGCAACGAGTGGTGTCCTGCGTCTCTTGCCGACCGCGTGCTGCGCATCGAGATGTGGCGAGACAAGGCCGTTGCGCTCGCTAAGCGGATGAAACCGGGCGAGTACTGGTCACTAGACAACGTGCGGATGAAGGTCGGAAGCGCTGGTTACATCGAGGGGTCATTCTCGGAGGCGGACAAAGCGCGGAAGCTTTCCGTTGCGGATGTGGATACGTGCCCCCACCTACAAGCGCTGCTGCAGTGCGTACCCCCTCCCAGCCTATAGCCCCGTTTGTTCTTCCGGTTAACAGGGCGATCCCTCCCACGCTGTTGACAGGCGGAAGAAGGTGTGGGAGGAGAATGACGGGAATTCCTACGTGTTTCCACACAAGTTATTCAGTGAAGTAGAGCCTCGGTCCATCGTTGACTGTACCGTCGAGGTGGGCGACTGTTTTGTGTTGTTGTAGTTTTCGTTGCTGAGTTCTAAGGTACCCAGGTCCTACATGCGGAATATAACACAACAGGCACCTCCACTGTATATATTACGGATTATTCGGAGCGCGATGATCTCGCCACACCACCGACTGCGTTGTGGAGCCGCGGGCTGCCGAGACGGATAGTGACCCTTGAACTGCAAGGACAGCAGAGCAAGATGGCAGAAAAGATGGATCCTGGCGGATTCTTCGTTGTCAAGCATATGCGGCTGGTTGAGCGTATGATGGGTGCTGGCAAGGTCGTGGGTCGGATTGGGGGCCCCGATCGTCTCATCCACAAACTGAACGTGGGTAGCCCTAATGAACAACTGGGAAGATTGCTCGAGTACGTTTTTCCTCCTTTATCTCGTTGGAACCCTCGGACTGCCAATTGATCGCTCGCCGCATTCAGACGGAAGAAGCGATGGGAAGAGAGAAAGGCGGCAGGCGCAAAACGGACCGATAGCCTCACTACTATCGCACACGTATTGAAAAGCAGCGAGCCGATAAACAAGTTCCGGGTTCGTGCGCGCGTTGTTGGGACATTCCCCTTGCGATTGGGCGACTGCATCGTTCGGTGTTGCAAGTCCTGCTCCGAGGAGTAAGATTTTTTTAATCATTATTTTAGGCACAATCGCCGGGAGGATGCTGAGGCATATATGTACAGGGTTCCTCCGGGCATATACACGTGCGTTGCATGTACTGCATCAGAAGGGACAGCACCGGGATGGGAGAGCATGTTCCATCTGTTTTTACGGCTGCAAGATGAGCACGGGCAAGCTCAGATTACGGTGGCCGTCGATCAGAATGTATGCATTTTGCATTGCTTTTATGAAATTATGACACGTCTGCTCATTTGCTTGGTACGAGCAGAGCAGCTTACTCAAAGGCCTCACGCCCGACAGTGTATCTCGATCCGCGGAGATAATTCGCAAGCGCCTAGCTGATTACATCGGGAATATAGAAGCGGTGCAGGTAGGTAACAGCCATGGGGAAACGATAGCGACCAAGGTGCCTGTACGGGAGTTTACGATTGAGAGCTGGTATGTTGAGGAGGAAGAGGAGGATGGCCAGAGACGTATCGCATATGGATTAGCATAAAAATGAAATAAATTTATTTCTAAACGTATTACCTAATCAAATCATTGCGGCGGTGGCGAACAAACACACAGTTCCTGTCAAGTGCTGGTCTGGTCTGGTCTCTTCACCATCATGCGGTTGCTGTTCCCCCTCCTTTTCCTTCTTCGTTCTGTCTGCGCTCTTAGGTATTCCTTTCGAGATTACGACTATTATGTATTGGAACTTGATCCCTATGTCGGCTCCCCACTATCACAGGTCGCCGGGCGGCTCGGCGTGCAGGTCGTCGAGCGCGCAGGCGAACTCGATAACCTCTGGGTAGTCCGCGCCCCAAAACAACATCCCTCGACATCCCTTGGCAGTCGCGGTGAAACGAGAGATCCCATATTTTCTGCCCTCAATGCCCTCCGGACTCCCCTCTCCGCACGGGATCCCGACGCTCACATGGCCCGTCGCATGGCGGCCTCTGTGAAGCACCTTGCCCGTCAGGAACTCCGCCAGCGTGCAAAACGTGCGCCTCCACCTATTCGTCCTGGAAATGATTCCTCGAAACATCCGCTTGCACAGGCTGTTGTAGACCGGCTTGATATTCGTGATCCGCTATTTTTGCAGCAATGGCATCTTGTCAATGAGGAGTTCCCCGAGCACATGATGAACGTGACAAGGCTGTGGGATATGGGCATCACGGGCGCTGGCGTTGTAACAGCAATCGTGGACGATGGGTTAGACTATGACCATGAGGACCTCGCTGACAATTTTGTGAGTGATACTTTCTGTCTCACATCTTGCCTTTGTCCTCTGATCCCTCCCCCTCCCCTCCCCAAATTTTTAGTGGGCACCTGGCTCGTACGATTATAACGACCATGAAGACTTGCCCACACCAAAACTAGCTGAAGATCACCACGGCACGCGCTGCGCAGGCCAGGTTGCCGCTGTGAAAAATGACGCCTGCGGTGTGGGGATCGCGTATGATTCAAAAGTCGCGGGTATCCGCATCCTCTCCGGCGCCATCACTGATGTAGATGAGGCTGCTGCTCTCAACTTCAAATACCAGAATACATCCATCTACAGCTGCTCATGGGGCCCACCCGATGACGGCAAGTCCATGGAGAGCCCAAGCTACATCATTGAGAGTGCGATAGTGAACGGGATCAAGAATGGCCGCGGAGGCAGGGGATCCATTTTCGTCTTTGCAAGTGGCAATGGTGCCGCGTATGGTGACCAGTGCAACTTTGACGGATATACAAATAGTATCTATTCCATCACCGTCGCCGCTATCGATTACAAGGGTCTACATCCTATCTACTCTGAATCATGCGCTGCGAACCTCGTTGTGGCCTATAGCTCAGGGAGTGGCAATCACATTGTTCGTCCAATTTCCTCCTGCTTAGCCTTGCTTGTTGACCTGTGTTTGAAAAGATAACCACGGATAAGGGCCAGTCTGCATGTTCCACCACGCATGGTGGTACCTCTGCTGCAGCACCCAACGCCGCTGGGGTCTTTGCTCTCGCACTTTCTGTCCGGTACGGCCAGCAGCTCTTAAGCGTACGCCATGATGTCATTAATTGAGCCCCACCCAGCCCAGACCTCACTTGGCGTGACCTCCAGCATCTCGTCGTCCGCACGGCTGAAGTCGTCAACATAGATGATCCTGACTGGGACAGGACGGCAGTAGGTCGACCTTTCTCGTACAAGTACGGTTACGGTCGCCTGAATGGCTATGAATTCGTCATGGCTGCACAAAAATGGGAGACTGTGAAGCCACAGGCCTGGGTTGAACTCCCTGCGGTGCAAATAGGAGGCGGCACATCGAACTCGACCGGCGACATGGTCGGCGGGTCACCTATCGTCGATGGTGGTATCACAAGCACCATCACGGTAACCGAGGAAGATTTGGAACTGAATAACTTTGAATTACTGGAACACGTCACCGTGCGTGTGTGGATCACGCATGACCGTCGTGGTGATGTCGAGGTCGAGATCACCAGTCCTAACGGCATTAAGAGCATCCTCGCCGCACGGCGTCGTCTCGACATGGACACAGATGGGTTTCCAGCGTGGCGCTTTATGAGCGTCAAGCATTGGTAAGCCTTTTCGTCTTTTTGTGTTGAGCTGGAGTACCCATACGTACAGGGATGAGGATCCGCGGGGTGACTGGACAATCCGAGTCTCAGACATCGGCGCTGAGAATCGTACCGGCAATTTCCTTGGCTGGCAACTTTCCCTTTTTGGCTCGACCATTGACGCATCTATCGCACGTGAATATGAGCTCTCCTCGTCTGTAAATGTCCTCCCTTCCATCCCAAGTGTCAATGGGCCATCAGAGCAACCGAGCACCACGACCAAAGCACATACGAAGCCTACAGATCATCTCCCAGGAAACCATGGCTCGGCCGAGGGTGAAGCGAGCAAACCAGCATTTGACGACGGCCGTCCCAGCGGCGACAGCGCAACATCGTTCCCTACCGCGACTGCCAGTGGCTCAATGGTACCAACCGCCGACGAAGGCTGGTTCTCTGACATGTCTACCCTCGTCTCGAACCAGAAATGGGTCTTTGGTGCAGCGGGGATCGTCATCCTCTTTGGTTTCCTCGCGGGCGTCTTCCTCTGCCGACGCACCCTGCGCCGTCGCCGCGCCGCCGGAGATCAATACAGCGCGCTACCCGGGGACGACTTTGCGCTCGGCACGATTCAGCGCGGTGGGCGCGCGCCGCCACGAACGAAGGAGCTGTACGACGCGTTTGGGGAATACGAGGAAGACGATGAGGAAGACGTGGATGAGAATACAGGCCTCCGTGCTAGCTCGCCTAGCGGCGGAGGCGGTGGACTCGGGTTCCACGAGGGTTTTTTGGACGATGAAAATCCGAATACGCCACGGACGGCACCGACGCCATACCACGATGAACCGGAGAGGAAGGAGGAGGTGCCGAGTAGTAGTAGAGAACCTCCTAGTCCTAGCGGGAGTGGGAGCGGGAGCGGAGATGGGAGCTGGGAACACGCGTCTCAGACGCGGTGACACGCCTGGCACTTCCTCCTTGCTCAAGTGGTTTGGTAATTGTATCATCGACGTGAACAAGGAATCTCTTTCAGTTTCTTTGTTGACTAACCAACCCTTCTTCATCATTTTTATTAGCGTAAAGATTCTAGTCCACAAAAACATTTTATTCGGATCTGATACTTGTAGATACCTACTCCAGTGGCCCAGGCCTTAGGCCTTAGGCTCAGCAATCTGGTAGTTGCGCTTTACCCACTTATATATTTGTGTCCATCATCGATTTTTTTGGTTCCAATGGAAACGAGATTCAGCAACCGTAAGTGTAAATTGAAATACAGGTATACCTCGAACAACAGTGCGACAGCGATAGTTAGGATGTAGGACGGATACATAAAAAAAACAGAGCAAAAACAAGGGAAGCGAGCGTGTCATGCGAAGCTCAGCTTCGAACCGTTCGCCACACGTGTCCAGATATTAAGATCCTCGTACTGCACCAATAAGCAAAAAAAACAAGAAGCATCAGTTTTCTGCCAGTGGAAACCAACGGGATGGAGTCGTACCTCCTGAATTGTCGTCATCAACTGTGTCTCGGTATATCCCGCCCTAAGCACACGCGCGCGGATATCGACCATCGAGAGCACGTCCAACGCACCAACGCCACCTTCCTCATCTTCCTCCTCGGCATCATCGTCATCACCCCGCTCGCGATCCGGTCCACGCCCAAGCCTGCGAGCGCGTCTGCGCGTCCTGCGACTGCCGCTAGTAGTAGCCGCCGCCGCGGTCTCCGCCTGTGCCATGTCCTTGATGATGCGATAGACCCTGCTGGTATCGGATCGGTCCGCGTCGCGCGCGTCATCCTCGTCATCGTCATCGTGCAAGCTCTCTTTGCTCGCTTCCATCAGACGCAGTGCCTCGTCCACGTCTGCGTGCAACACTGCCGTGGCGAAGCGTAGTCGCGCGAGGGCCTGAGCGAGTCGTAGGACGCCGAGCAGCGTACGCGCGGACGTGTGCGTATGGGCGCGGAGGTTTTTCGCGTCTTCTTTGGATTGTTTGCGGAGGCGCACGTATGAGTCTACGATATAGGAGGAGACGTCTGGCGGGACGACTGGGCGGCACTGACGGGCGAGTGCGATATAGGCACTGTGGAGGAGGGTCCGTCAGTGAAGAGCAGTAAACATGCGAGGCGAGGGGGGGGGAGGGCCTACCGCATTAGTGCTGGTTCGAGCGGCTCGTACTCGAGGTCGGGGTGTCTGTTGTACATATGGACGTGGGTGACGTGTTGTGCTAGTCGTTCGTCGTCATCACGCGATGGTTTGTCCAGCAACAGGAAGAGCAGGTCAAAACGGGATAGTAGTGCTGCAGGTAGATTGATGTTCTCCACCGGGGACACCTTGGGATTGTACCGGCCATAGAGAGGGTTAGCCGCGGCCAGGATGGAGGTGCGTGCATTTAATGTCGTTGAGATGCCTGCCTTTGAGATGGAAATAGTCTGCTGCTCCATGACTTCGTGGATAGCCGTTCGGTCGGACTCATCCATCTTATCAAACTCGTCGATGCAGCATATGCCGTTGTCCGCCAGCACAAGTGCGCCCCCCTCTGTAGGCTCGCATCAAAAATTGAATTGCAGCATAGAAGGGGAAAAGGCGTACCAAGAACCATTTCATCAGTGACTGGGTCGCGCATAACTGCCGCTGTCAGGCCAACCCCAGATGAGCCCTTGCCAGTGGTGTAGATGCCTCGAGGTGCCACTTTTGATATATACTTCAGCAACTGCGACTTCGCCACACCAGGGTCACCCATTAAACAGATGTTGATATCGCCGCGGATTTTCATCCCATCGCCCGTAATCTTTGTAACGCCACCTACTAGGAGAAGTAGTAAGGCTTTCTTGACGTCAACGTGTCCGTAGATTTCCGGAGCAATGCTGAAAGCGAGCTTCTGGTAAACTGTCGGATCGTCGTGGAGTCGTTCGATAGCAGCTCGCATCTCTGCGGTAACTTCCATCTCACTATACTGCTTTTTCAGTTGGTGTATATGGAGCGCTTCCAGATAAGTGTCGGTAAGGAGACCCGCGCGAACGGCTTGGAAGCCAGTATAGGGAATAGGGAGAAAGATGCCACCCAAATGTACTATGTCACCGGGACTCATTGTACGCGTAAGACTGCCGTTTACGTGAATAGTCATGGACCGAGGGATATGACCAACAGGAACTTGATCGGCCTGGCTCAACGATGAGTAAAATTGTTCGGGATATGTGCGAGGGGAATACCATTTCTTGGATCTTCACTTCCTGGAACGGACTGAAGCGACAGGCGCGTGTTTGCATGTGCAGAGAGCCTTTGACGTTGTTTCTCTTGCATTCGTTCTCGTTCTGGCAGTCGGCAATAGGAGTGAACTCCTTTCTGGAGATCTCTTGGAAAGTCTCCGACCCGCATACATCACACGTATAGGCATTGACTAATAGCAGTGGTTTGACCTCTGAGACTCGAGTAACAATGCCTCGAACAGTAATGAGCTTCCCGAGGTGGACGCCCTTGACCTCACGAACGGCCATCGAAACGTCGGAGAGCAATGGTTTGAAGTAGAGATTGCTTCGTAAACTGTGTCAGGAAACGAAATAAATGCACCAACGACGATGCTTACTATCTTCTGAGTAGGTGTATTGGAAACCCGTCCTGACTTCCCTCAACTTGTTCATTCCGCTCGCGACGTTGATGCATAATGATGTCAATGACTTCGTCCTGTTCACTGATATCTTTCGTGGGTATGGGCATGAGTTTATCGACGACCTCGTTAAACAACTTGACATAGCGGCTGGCGTTATCTCTTATGCGAGATACCAGCTCGCCTATAGTCTTTTCGTGCTATTTAAGCACAAGTTTACAGATTAGATTTTTGGAAGCTGACAAGAAAGAAGTTGGTTAACCTTGACAATATCCTCTAGGTCAATGACGAGCATTTGTTGGTCGCGATTCGCGATGCGTTGCTGCAATTGACTTAGGACATTGAATTTGGAGACATATAATAGACACAGACCAGTTGAGACATGTATTTTAGACCTCTCACCCTTTGGGTCTCTGGATCGTTGTCTTCATCCTCGATGTCCATGTTGGCAATACCATCCGTCACGTCGCCGGAGGAACCGACAAACTTTGACAAAAAGTCTGTAATTCTATCTGCAAAAGCGTGTGAGACAACAGAGAGTTATACGACCAGATCGACCAACCTTTCTCAGCTTCATAATTCACGTTAATATTTATCACAGGGAGGGACATGGCAAGAGTTGCTCAAAAAGACGCGTCCGTGTGGCCGTGACAGAGTGCGTGACAGGACGCGTTCAGTTGACGCCAACTTGGCTGCTATTGTTCCATTAACTCGTACATGTCGTATCTCCCACGTCTTGAGCCCGTCGTCCTGATCACATCACGCCCACGGGAGTCATCGCCTCAGAAACGTACATCCAGAGAGGAGCCGTCAGGTTCAGAGCCCTCCAGTTCAGTGAAAAGAAAGCGGATCGGGAAAATTACAGGGTGCGCCCACTTCAAGTCGATGTTTCCTTTCAGTTCGAATCTGATTTACCGCACAGCATCCCTTCAGCACGCGTGGAAGTTCTCCTCCCACCTCTTGGAAGCTGGAAGCACCGGCTATTTCTGAATGTAGATCATGCTCCGAGTGACGACCGTCTCGCATCTCATCATGCCCGTGTTCACGGTGTGTCCCTTAGCGCTACAATCGATGACTTGCTGACCGGTAGAAAGGCGAAACCTTCTACACCGTGACCGACGATGAATTGGCTGAGAGTGCTGACCCTCTCCCTGGAGAAACGCCACCCGATCCTGATGACCTGTGCGACGAGGAGGACATACCTGTGCGAATGCTAGACGACTTTGTTATCTATGACTGGGATACTCTTCGTCTCATCCCTATCGCTGAGCTGCTTCGCTTGAAGCGTGGCCTACGTTATGGTGCCTCTGGTTCTGTCAACGCTTGGACTGACGAGGACACCGATGAAGATAGCAGCGTTGACGGATCTGAAGCCAGTACTCTTCCACGGATATTTAGGCTCTCACCAATACTTGAACTTAATGTTCATCACTTTTCTCCGGCAAATAATGGTCTAGACGCGTGAGAATTCATTTAAATTCGGATTATTCAAATCAACCTAACGTTTTCCCCACGTAGTAAGATATACTTGAAGACCAAGTTTGCTTGGTACATCCTGGACGCCCCTGCCAGACTGTATCGGCCATATTTTCTTGACTTTTGGTTGAAACACCGGGTTCTTCATTTACTCGTCACCTCAGCGTTGGCAAACCCAAGTGTTACCCTTGCTCAGTTCCTTCACTCGCCGGAAGTAAAGGGGGATGTGCCCATCATGCACGCTATGTTGCGTAGACCCTTGTCCACGGCTGACATACTCTCTGAGGACACTGTAAGGTTGTACATTGTGATATGGTGGCCTGCGTTGACATAATTTAGAGGGCCTACGTACAAGACGTACTTTTAGATCTTAGAGATGACGGACTTAAGCTGGCGCACGTCCCTCTGGTTCATCAGTTACTCAAGACAGACATCTACTCGGGCTCTACTGCTCAGGCTTCATCTAGGCAGACAGAAAATGCCACTCGTCCTCGGCGAACTGTGGTGACGCCAAAAGTACACGCGCTCTCCATGGCTATGTTTCAACAGAGCTTTAAGGTGGTACAACCTCGTGGGCTACGGGAACTCAAATCATATACATACCCTTTAGACTTGGGAGAGATGCATGGCGCTTCTCCAATCATTAAGTGGATTGGAGACCCAATCTCAGACTCGACTTATGGTGCTGTTAGGATCGGAAAGACCGTCTACAAGGTAGTTTCCTTTTATGTCCTTTGCGTTGGTCCAGGTACTAACTATTTTAGCCTGGGGAAGTTGTTATTGTGCTCCCTGGAGAAGACCCTGACAAGATAAGACAAAGTAATGCTCAAGCATTAAGCTCTCGGAGTGTTAATAATCTGGCAGAGTACTGGTGAAAAGTTCCATCTTTTATGCAATTGTTTTGTTACTCATTTTTTGAGACAGGTTTGTAAGGATTTATTATTTATTTGAGAGAGACGGACAGCAATATCTTCATGGACAATGGCTTTCTCATGGCTCAAAGACACTACTTCAAGAAGCTGCTCACCCTAATAGCCTTTTTCTTATGGACTGTTGTGATGATGTTCTCCTGGATTCTGTTGTTCAAAAGTGCAATCTGCACTGGCTAGCTCAAGATGAAAGGGAACCAGAAGAAGATGCAACAAATAGATTTTACTGCAAGTAAGGATTTTACATATATTATATGCTTAGTACATCTTTACTAACTTTTGTTCAAGTGGCATGACCTGGAATGAAGACTTAGGTGCCTTTATAGAAGCTACCCAGATGTCTTCTCATGTGATGGCCACTTATCCTTGCACTATCTGTGACTCTCAGCATGCTAAAAAGGAGTCAGAAACACCTACTCTTGGCCTTGGCAGTTTCTCCTATCTGGGCATAACCTATCATGAACATGACTTTGTCTATGTTCTTAATAATCAAGATTATGATGCTCCTTATACCATTTCTCAAGTTCTAAGCTTTGGCATCAAGCATTCAACTATTCAAGTGCAAGTTAGACAGCTAGAACATTATGATGACCTTATCACACCTAATCTTAGGGCTTCTGACTGGAAGAGGGATGATGTGTGTACCCAATAATCTAACTTATTTCTATGCTGATGAAATTATCTAGCATCACCTTTACTTTACATTGAAGACAGAAAGTATTTCTGCTGAAAATGTTATGGGAAAGTGTTATGTTCAACACCCCTCAACCATTGATGATCTAGAAGCATGGTTATGTCATATGGATCACTTTTATGTTCAGAACTACTCAAGCAGGCCACCATTTATAACAGCTGATGCTCTTGATGAGCTTCAACTGATGGACTCATCCACCCTTTCTTACTGTGAAGAGTGTTATCATGAGCATATCACAATGCTGGCCAAGCGAGAAGAAAGAAAGAAGCCCCTTAAAGCTTTGGAGCTCTTCTCCGGTTCTTTCTGTCACCTGTAGTATAATATTGAACTTACAAATGCATTCTAGGTGCCGGTGGACTCTCAATCGGGTTAGAGGAGTCACAAGTTGTCAAGACCCGATGGGCCATTGAGTATGCACCTAGTGCCGCCCGGACATTCAAGTAGGCCATGTCGCGTCATGCATGGTTGTACAATCAGTGACGCTCGCTCTATGTTTCAGATACAACAAGCAACATACCAAGGTGTACAATCAGGACTGCAACCTTCTTCTTGACCACGCCATCCAAGTCTACAACGGTAAAAATTTAGCCCCGTTGCAAAGCTTGGAAGATGGAGAACCGCTCGAGCCATTGCCCAAGCCTGGCAAAGTTGACCTGATTTGTGGAGGTAAGCGACAACTGTAGCGTTTGTAGGTGCCTCACCCGAACGTTTGCGTAGGTCCGCCATGTCAAGGTTTCAGCGGTGCAAACCGGCATCCCGTAAGTTTGTGCCACCACTCACCCGCAACTTGGACTCTAACATAGCGACAATAGCAACCAGACGACCCGAGGTATGGATTGAAGTGTCAGCATCTCTTGTCACCACACCCTGACGCATGCCGTTTACACCGCAGGAATTCCTTGGTCTGCAATATGCTGTCGTACGTCGAGTTTTATCAGCCCAAGTTCTTCCTTCTCGAGAACGTACTCGGCCTCCTAAACCACAAGCTACAAATCAACAAGGAGGGACCACAGAAAGGAAACACCGTCGTTCACGGCGTTGTGAAATTTATCCTACGTGCGCTCACATCACTTGGGTACGTCGGCCTCCCTCGTTCTTACACCATTCGCGAAAAAATGAACACGCACCGCGCCGACTTGTGATATGAAGGTATCAAGTGCGTTTCAGCGTCCTACAAGCTGGCGCGTATGGGTCGCCACAGAA